>JAQQAE010005176.1:0-17910 GCA_029823295.1 Pseudamia nigra | reverse complement strand
GAGGACCCGAGCTTGAATGGAGACACAAGACCGCCCAGGAGGGCGAGAGGACAGTTTTTTTATATATATATATATATTTTATTTTTATTTTATTTTTTTTAAACTGTCCTATATATATACGCTTGAGAGATATGCATCAGGCTTAAAAGATAATATTAGATACCACTGAAAAAGAAATGCATTAAGACATATGAGGAGACAAGGAGAAATCAGTGGAAACATTCAGGGAAGAAATTAATTTTTTATGGGTCCTAAAAATTAAATTGAAAAAAATTAAATATGCTTGAGTAGACATACATGCAATAATAAAAATATCGTATATAAAAGAGTTCTGTCAGTAGATTTCGAACGTTTAGTGGCTACCATATGGCAGTTACTTCACCTCATACCTGCGTTTTCTCGCACCACTCTAGTTTCAACCATTACCGTGACAAGCGGGGGTATTCCGTTTTTCTAGTAATGGTACATGAGAACTTATGTGCGATACAGTTACAGAGTGTGATAAAATGAAGTACAACAATCTATATTTAATGTATTCTTTGTAGTTATAAAACCAAATTTGTATAAGTGGTTGTTTTGTACCGTTTTTAAAGTACCACATCCCCCGTCTTATGGTCTCATCGCAGCCGGAAAAGTCCATGTTTACAGGGTAGCTTTCGTTCCACGTTAGCGTTACTGATTGGGCGAGTACTATAGAGAAATTTCGGTTGCGGTTTTAACACTAACCATTTTAAAACTGCGTGAAATAAATGCGATATTTATAATCAGCGCCGTGGGTAACATGCTTGTCTGGAGAAGGAAGGACTGTGGACAAGTATAGCAATGACAAGCTGGCTAACGTAGCTTCGAGGTTAGCCAGCAACTAACAACACAAGCTAACTTGTTCCATATCCGCCGCGCATCCAGGACAGTGAAACAGGTTCGAGATGATCCGCTTCACTGCGCATGTTCAGTGACCGGCAGCATCACATTGTTCCGCATCCTGTGTATTCTGACTGCTTTACGTTCACCTGTTCCCCAGTTGTCCTCACAGGTCCGAGGGAGGGAGCGCGGCCATGGGTGCGGAGAGCAGCGCGGTGCGGAGCTGTACTCTGGAGGAGCCGCTGCTGACTCTTCCCTCCGGACTCACCATGCACTCCGCAATGCTCCAGGACGGAAAGCCTGCCTCGGTTTTTGTCCACAAGCGGGGCAATGAAGACAAAGTCAACAAAGCTGCCAAGGTATGTAGGATTGAAATCTGTAACGACGTTGTACTGAGCATGTAGAAATGTATACATGCAGTACATCACAGTTTGACAACACAATTGTACAAGAACCTTCAACAAGGTGTTGGTATATACAGCAGAGATAAGGACAATAATCATCCGTCTTATACGAGTGGGGAAGTCATAATATGTTCAGATTTATAATTCATATTACAGAGCATCAATGCAGGACAATTAAAGAGGATCTGTTAAAATAAATCTATACAGTATGTTCCTGTTAAACTTACATCAGGCTGGATTTCAGCAGATAGAAGAAAAGAAAAATATAATATAAACTTCATAAAAGTGCTTTAAACACATTGTGCTGTGGTGGGACTTACTAGAGGCAAAGTCAGTAATTAATCATGACGTATGATCATTTTGACTGGACATTAACTGGCCAAACCAACTCAAAAATCTCAAGAGCTTTAAATGTGTCCACAAGTGCAGTTGTTAAATAAACTTGTTCTCACCAGCAGAGGTCTTGGTCTTCCTCTGTGAGGATGGTCCTTCTGAGAGCCAGTTTCATCACAGCATGTGATGGTTTTGGTGACTTTCCTTGGGGACACATTTAAAGTTCTTGAGATTTTTTAGACTGACTGACCTTCATTTTTTAAAGTAACGATGGACTGTATTTTCTCCTTACTTAACTGTTTCTTCCCATGATATGGATTTGTACAGTAGTTGTAGTAGCACTAATAGGGCTATTGACTATATAGCCAACCATCCTCTGCATAAGACAACTGATGATCTAAAAACACATCATGGCACAAACTCACCTCTAATTTGAAAACTGTTCCAGGTGATTACTTCATGAATGTGATGAGGCCATTGACTCTGTAGCTGTCCTTCCATTATACAAGACAAGTGAGAGTCTAACATTTTAGTAGTGCTACTTACTGCAACAGTTAGGGTTAAATGACTTGTTATGAATTGTGAAACATCTAGAGCTAATCATAGATTATGATTGGTGCTATACAAATAAAATTGAATTGAATTGAACTTGTTGCCAGGCGAAACGTAATCACCCATGCAGTAATTATCCAATGGGAGGCTCTTTCCTATTTGTCCAGTTAAGTCCAGGTGGTGACTTTTCTTTGTCCAGGCAGTGTATAAAGTAGTGCGCACTGTGTGCTAAATTGCTATTAACTTTGGAACTCTGACTACATTATCATTTTTTTAACCTGTCATAATTGAGCAGCATATTTAGGAAATATATCAGTCTGTGATATATTCAGACACCGTAATTTTTTAATTTCCTGCAGCACTTGAAGACCTTGAGGCACCCGTGTCTGCTGCGTTTCCTGTCCTGCTCTGTTCAGGATGGAGGCATCCATCTGGTCACTGAACGTGTACAGCCTCTAGAGTTGCTGCTGGACAGCCTCTCCCCAGAGGAAATCTGTGCAGGAATCTATGATCTCCTACAGGCACTCATCTTTCTGCATGAGAGGGTGAGAAAAATACACTGAGAAATGCATGCTGTTCCAATAGTAATATCTTGTATAATTGGTCAGATTTGCTACGATACATTAGTTATAGGCACAAGTTTCTAATGTGTGTGGGTTTTTTTTGTTTTGTTTTTTTTTAACAACAGGGCAAATCAAGCCACAACAATGTCTGCATGTCATCTGTGTTTGTCAGTGAAGATGGCCACTGGAAGCTGGGAGGCATGGAAACGGTGTGCAAGTTTTCTGAAGCAACTCCTGAAGTAAGTGGAAGAATGAACAGGGTAATTATTTTATTGTTTAATTCCCTGTTGTGTCTTGAGTGTGTAATTTACACTGTGTGTTTCTAATTTTGCATTTTCTGCAATTCATCAGTTTCTTACGAGCATAAAAAATGTGAGAGAGGCAACCTATGTTCCTCCAGAAGAGCAGGTGAGCAGATTACAGACTCTTTTAAAGTACAGTAGTTATATTAATATGCAGTTCCTTCATCTCATCATGTGCATTGTTAACAGGTTGAAGGCTTTAAAATGCTTCCAGAAAAACATGCTCACTGCCGAGACTGTTACTCTTTTGGAATGATGGTGGAGACTCTTATCCCTCTGCTGAATGGCTATGGTAAGTGTGAGTGTGATGTTCACAGTGTTCATCTGTAACCTTTTCACACACTTATTGATCTTTTTCTTCTGTTCTTCTCAGTGTCACAGGAGCTGACTGAGTGTCTGAATAAGACTTTGGAGACTGGCCTGCTCAATCCTGACCCTTTATCTCGACCTCCACTTACGTCTCTGCTGACTCATGACTTCTTCAGGTCGGTGATCATGTTTACTTTGGCTGTTATTATCAGCACATAAAAAAGGGATCGTTTTTCAATATATCCTTTTTTTTTTTTTTTTTTTTTTTTTTTTTTTTTTCGATGAACAGGAATGACTTTCTGGAAGTGATGAACTTTCTGAAGAGTCTGACATTGAAAACTGAAGAAGAAAAAAATGAATTCTTTAAGTAAGAAACAATGTGGATGTTTTTTTCTTTTAGACATTCAGTGTTCTCCTTTATAACTTGTCTGTTGTGTTTATGTACATACAATGCTGTGAAAAAGCACCCCCCCCCCCCTCTAATTTATTAGTTTTGTGGATATTTCAGTCCACAGAATATTGAGGATCATCAAGATGTTTTTGGCAAATGTGAGACAAACCTTTGTGTTCTTTTGGTCAGCGGTGGTTTTCACCTTGGAATTCTCTCACAGATGTCACTTTTACCCAGTCTCTTTTTTTTTTTTTTTTTTGAGTCATGAACATTGACTGAGACAAGTGAGTCCTGCAGTTCTTTAGATATTGTTTTGGGTTCTTTTGTGAGCTTCTGAATGAGTCTTTGAGGTGCTTTTAGAGTAATTTTGGTAGGCTGGCCACTCCTGGAAAGGTTCAGAACTGTTAGACATTTTCACCATTTGTGGATAATTGCTCTCACTGCGGCCTTAGAAATTACTTTGTAACCTTTTCCAGACTGATATTGGTGACTTTGTTTCTCATCTGCTCTTGGAATTTCTTTAGATTGTAATATGTTGAGCTACTTTTGACATCATTTAGCCGTCTTCACTCTGTCAAACAGGTTTTATTTGATTCAATAGGTGTGGCTAATTATGTTGAACCCAACTTTCCAAAGGAATGTGGTAGACCACATTTGATTCATGATTTAACAGGAGGGAAGCAAATACTTTTTCACATAGGTCCAGCTAGATTTGGCTAGATTTGTTTCCCTTAACAACTGAAATTATGATGTAAAAACTGCTTTTTACATTTACTCAGGTTGTTGTTGTCCAGTATTAAAGTTTGTTAAATCTTAAATGTTTAAGTGTGACAAATATGTAAAGAAAAAAAGGGGGCAAATACTTTTTCACAGCACTGTACGTGTAAATGATTGTTACTGTGTATGTTCCAGTTGTTATATAACTTAAATTGAACTTTGTTTAAATCTTAAACTTCTGCTTTTGTTCTAGGTTTCTATTAGATCGGGTCCAGAACCTTCCTGATGAGCTGATAGCTGCACGTCTTGTCCCCAAACTCCTTAACTCACTTGTTTTTGCAGAACCCATGGCTGTCAAAAGCTTTCTGCCTCATCTTCTAAGGCCAAAGAATGGTAAACAGACATTTTATTTATCATTCAAACAATCATTATGATCAAAATGTCAGAAATGCTGGTGATCCCTCGGTAATTCTGTCTCTTTTAACCCATCGTCATTCAATTTGTGTTTTACAGATTGCAGTGGTGGTAGCAGTGAGGAGTGCCTGCTGTCTGTGTCCCTCTACCGTAAACATGTGATCCCTCAGCTTCTCAAGCTCTTCAAGGTCAACGAGGAACACATCAGAATTGTGTTGCTGGCTCACATTCACATCTACGCTGAGTTCTTCTCCCATGATGAACTCAAAAATCAGATCCTACCTCAGGTGCAGGCTTCACCTATTAACACAATTTATTACTTTTATATTGTTGGTGAAACCAGAGCAGAATGGTTGAAAAATGACATGTCATCCAATATTTAGGACATGAAAGCTAAAGAGTCCCTGTCTTTCTTGGTTATGAGGTTTTGTTAATTGGCACTTGTGTTTAATCAACTGCAGGTTTTGCTGGGAATGAGAGACACCAATGATTCTCTGGTTGCCATGACGCTGCAGAGTCTGGCAGTGCTGGTGCCCTTGTTGGGAGCTCAAGTAGTGGTTGGAGGAGAAAGAACCAAGGTCTTTAAACGCACCACACCCAACTTCACCAAGTCCACAGAGGTCACCCCTGAAAGTAAGGATCACTAATCACTGATGCATTTGTTCTACTCACAAGCCAGTGGAATTTTAAAACTTCACAAGCTGTAACCAGTCACATTCATGTTGAAATTGGCACCAACTCATGTCCTTACCAAATGTCCATGTCCTGCCAAAATCCCTGACAGTTTATGTATTGATTTATTCCTGAAGATTGTATTTAGTCTGTTTTCAGTAGCCTTGAGTAAAAAATCTGATCCCAGGTTACCCCAACATTGACTTGTGATTCAGCTAATAGTGTCTGGCAGAGTTACAGGACTTCTCAAAAGCAAGAAAGAATCACTTTGTCGAAACCCTTACGTTAGACTTAAACAGACACTATATAAGCAGCATAGATTTAAATTAATTGTCAAGACAAGGGACTTTTAAATTATAACAAGCACAGACTTAAGGTATTGATTTCTGTCATAACTTTCCTGGATTTATTTTTTTTATTGTTAGTGCTCTGACTGTCGATTGCCCAAACAAGATGCATATGAGAACAGCCGGCAGTAGTCAATAAGAAAACTAGATTAGTGCTGGAAAATCGTTTTAAGACTGAACTAATTATCCTGTCCATCTTCTGATGTGAGATCGTGTGCTGAGTAGAGGTTCTAACAGAAACTGTCAGATTCGTAGTATAGAACATATTGAAGTCTTTAGTATGTTCAGGCTTATAGATTAAATTACTGAACCTCAGAGGTAAAACATGGAAGCTCTAGACCAGAGGTGCTCACACTTTTTCATCATGTGAGCTACTTATAAAATGACAGTCAAAATGATCTACCTACTGGAAATTTGGTTTAACCAGTGAAGCCCCAGCCGCGGGAATGCGCAGCTTCCCGATGCATGACGGGCGGGATCTAGTGCCTTTGTCCCCCTAAATTCAGACGATGCGTTTCAGGACACCCGGCGCGGGGAGTCGTCCACTCCCCGTCAGCACTAACGTGCCCCAGGCCTCTAACCTCTTCCCACCCGCCACAGCGTGGGGCAGAGAGGGTGCCCCTACGGCGCAGCTGCCGGTGTTCAAACCAAATTTCCAGTCCAGTTGACAGAAGGAAAACCACACACCTTGAATACCATGACCTTGGCGACTGAGAATCTTCAGACATGTGCCAATATTGCACAACACAATTAACTATGTACATTTTTTGTCATTACCTGAGTTTACGCTGATGATTTGACTCACCCGGAACGATGCTTCGGTGGCGGCTTTCACTTTTGAAGTATGTTATGAACAATGACTGCTGACAATCGTGCAAAAGTCCTCCCATTCTGTATGAAAGTGATACGTTTTTGTCTTCTTACATGGTCCAGCTCCCCCACTCATTTTTATACCCTTAAGTTTAAGAGAAAAAATGTTTTGCTGCACATAGGATGTTTTTGCATGCACAGTGACCCGTGTGTCAGAAAAAGTCAGATGTCATTTGATAGGCTGCCCTGTAAATCAATCAAGTGACAGGATGGATGATAGGCTGACATCTATTTTTTTTTTGTCACGCGGGCAACCGGCTGATCGCGGGTGATGTAATAAACGCCCCTGCTCTAGACGTATATGCATTTGGTTGAGTTAGTTTGGTTTTGGGACTACAATTTTCAGAGTGGGCTAAACTTTGCATGATATGACTAAGAACATAGTACAAGGACAATAAAAAATGTGGAGAGTAATATTTACAATGTACAGTATCTCTGGTATAAATGTGCATTTATAGTATAAGGGAACAAACATTTGCTAAAATGGGGACTGTTGCATGTTTGGCCATGACAGTTGAATGGGCTGTACTCACCTGGTTGCCGTCTGCACCTCCACCACTAAATGTCATGCACTCAATAATAGACAATCTCAATTTCAGGTAATTGTGATAGGGCTGTTATGCGACGATTGTGACAGGCCTCCTTCAAGAGTCAAGAAACGTTTTGTGAGCTAAACAAATAGAAATGATCAGAATAATGAATGTGCTCTGCACTGGTGAAAAAATGTACTGTAACTTTATTTTTTAGATTCACCTGTTCACGTCATTGGAGGCTTCCACCCTCAGATAGCCCAGCCTTCAAAAGTCCTGAATTTATTCCCTAGACCTTCAGGAAATGAAGACTTGGTCCTGGGTAACATTGGTGACTTAACAGGGATTAAAGAGGCATCAAGAAATTCCTCCCTTTCAGAAAAATTAGGTGAGAGGACTTGGTTCATACTCTGTTTTAATTCACACATTTGTTTATGGCTGACAATGACATTGTCTTTTCTGACACGTTTCAGATGTGGGTGGACAGATGTCACTACCTTTGAACGGCTTTCATCAGGACACTGAGGTGGAGCCGCTGTCTTACAACCCAGAGCAGGCAGACAGACCAGAAGGACCAGTGGAGGACTGGCCGGACTGGAGTGACCCAGAGGAATGTGAGGACAGAAATGGACAGCCAGTCCAGATCCACATTCAGGCCTCAGTGACACCGGCCAACAATAGACTGGAACTTTCACACCAGAACATGGACGAGGAGCCATGGGACGACTTTGAGGACACTGAGCCTACCTCAGATCTGTCCCCTACTGCTCCTGTATCAGACCCACTTAAGCTGAATTCACCCATGGGGGGCACTACTAGACCTGTAAAACATGTTTCTCAAGCACTGAAATTAGGAGCATCCAAACCTCTCAAACTGAGCTCTACTCTGCAACATTCAACAAATGGCAAGACCACATCTTCATGGGACAGTAGCTGGGATCAGGAAGAAAAAGACTCTGAGAAATCACTCAACCTATCACAGCCTAAAGCCAAGCCTGCAGCATCACAAAGGAGCAGTGCCATGGGAGGTTTAGGAGAGGAGTTTACTATTAAGGTGAAAAAGAAGGTAGAACAAGACCCAGAGCTGGATTTGTTTGCAGATATGGTGCCGGACATCAAACTGTCCTCTCCAGCTCTGCTGCCAGTAGTGGAGAGCAGTGTGAACGCTGCTGGACTGTCTACAGCCTCTTTACACAACCCTCAATCATTACACCTTGACCTATTAGCAGATACTCTAACGCTCACTGCCAAGTTCGCAGCTGCCAACCTGAATGAGGTGAGTGTCAGAGTTGAGGTTTTTTTCATGTGTTGCACAGAGCCAAACTTCTGAACATCGCAGTCTGTGCTGATACACGCCACTGAATAATATAAATGCAGGCGAGAAATTAAAAAGGAAAAACATTGGTTTGTACAACACACGACCAAAAGCATGTCCCTTCAGCCCTTGACCAAGGTGCTGACTTGGACTTGAGCATTGACAGCATCAGCCCCAGCTTCTAATGGGGTTAAATGCAGACGGTTTACTTTTTACACAACTAAAATGTGAGACCCAAGTTCATACTGTCTAACCAATCCAAATTTTACAAATCTGCAGTATTACACTTAATTTTATTAGGAAGAGACCATTTGTGTATTCACAACCAGTTTTAGTGAGGTTTAAATAAACCCATCAAGTGATCTGATCATTTCAGTATATTTTTCCTTTCACATCTATTTTACATTGGAACATGCATTTTCATCACCTCCATTTTTATTAATTTTTATTTCCACCCATCATAGCTTCATGATTTATTTTGTTTTTTTTCTCCAGAGTGAGACAGACGGCTGGGGAGATGGAGATGACCTGAACTGGGAGGATGAAAATGCCTGGTGATTTGAGCTTCTGGAACAAGTTGGAATTTTCACTATCAAAAAGATGAAATCTTCAACATATATCACCTCTGGAACAAATGCAGTATAAGTGACAATGACAGAGACTCTGAGACTAATTTCATATTCTGTTGGGGTTTCAGACTTTTTATCAGTCTATTCATGGATACATAACTTGAAAGGAAGGATTTGATTCTTACTAGACAGAGCTGGACCTGGACAAATGAAGCCATTCTTGTTTGCTAACAGTTATCTCCAGTTGTCACCGTATGAATGATGAGCCTAGTCATAGGTGATTTTCAGCTTGTTTTAATCTGCTAATCTCAATATTTATGTGCCATATCCAGAATTGGCATGAAGATCAAGATACACTTTTGGTATCACCAGCGTGTTCAAAATGTGTGGGGTTTGATTTATTGAAGCTTTGCACTTTGAATGAATGTGAAACAGAAATTACATAATTTATTAGTAACTCATTGGTTGCTGGTGAAATAAAGATTTTATGGTATCAGGAAAAGATCTACTCTGCTTCCTCACTGTTTGACTTTTCATAACTTTAAACGGTTATTTGAGTTTTGTAAAGCAACAGATACAGAATTAAATGTTAATCAACATAACCATCACAATTAACACTAGTGACTTGGTGGGTATTCATTGGAGATAAATGTTGCTTTATATTTCAGCAAAGTTTAATATTAACAATGAAAATACTAAAAAGGTAAAGAAAAGATTTTTACATTTAAACAGTCTTAATGAATCATATACAGAGGCTGCTATGTTGTGTGGTTGACTGTGCTGATGTTGTATATGAGGCTCTGCAGCTCCTGGAGTCGGGATGAGAGCCACTCGGGAGGCGGTGCAGCTGTACAGGTTGTTCCCTGCACCAGAACCTGAAGAGCTTTCAAAGCGCTCTCTGCTGTCTGGATGTGGCGACTGTACTCTTCTGTTGTATTGGTCTCTTGCCGAGCTCTCTTTGGACATGGCTATGAGGAAGAGAGAATATAGATAAGTCTGAATTACACAAAATGAATATTTGTTGTATTATTTTACTTAGAAAATTTAATCTGTAATGTTCTTGTTATTTTATAGTATAATGTAACATTGTGAAAAATCTGAATCTTACTGATTTGTTTTACCATCTAATTACAACCACAATTCCAGAAAAATTGGGATGTGGATAAAATGTAAAAAACAAAATTCAATGATTTGCAAATCTCAAACCCTTTTTATATTACAGATTGTGGAATCCTCAAAGTATTTGCAATTGTACATTGAAAAACACTTTTCTGGAATTGTTCCACAATTTTTAGCTGCAGTTTGATGCAGAACATTTGCCAATGTTTACATCTGAGAGGCTCTGCTTCTGTAAAATGCTCCTTTTATACCCAGTCATGTCACTGTTTATGTTCTATTTGGAATAACGGGTCTATGAGATTTGCGAATCATTGCAAAATGGAAAAACATGCCAACTTTTTTGGAATTGGGGTTGTATATGGGTTTATGTAATTTGAAAATACAGTGCTAGTGTTGGCTCCTGTGACTTAACTTCTTCACTTCAGGGCTGCAAAGATGAATATTTAGGACACTGGTTTATTTTAATGATCCCACATACTTCAGATTCAGCAACAGCTTCAGGATCCATGTTGCAGGAAACCTGTTCTTCACTGTTCTCAAGCTTCTCATTGAACTGCTGCAACACTGCCGCTTCCAGTTTGAGCCTCTCAAGTCGTGACTCCACATCTTGTTGTGCACTCACAGTCTAAAACCAAACAGTCTCATTCAATCACAAGTGCTCACATACACAACTACACTACCAGCCCAAAGTGTTTTACTGTACTTTATTTTCTTCATTGTATATTTATGCTGAAGACATCCAAACTGTCTCTGAGATGGTCCAAATCCACATTTAACTAGCTATGTACATGCTGAGATCAAATTCACAGTTCATCACAGGGAAGCTGTCGTGTACCATTTCTTGCCTTTTTAAAGTGCTTCAGACCATCAGGTGTCTTGTACAGAGGAGGGGTGGGTCAATAGCCCTATTAGTGCTACTACAACTACTGTACAAATCCTTATTACGGCAACAAATAGTTAAGAGAAACGACAGTGCATCCTTATTTTCTGAAAAATCTCAACAACTTGGAATGTCCCCAAGTGCAGTCACCATCAAACACTGTCAAAACTAGCTCTAATGAAGACCATCCCAGGAGAGGAAGACCAAGATATGCACAAGATATAATTTTTAGAATTATTGACATCAAAAACCACCAATTTAGAAAATGTCAGCATTTGATGGCTGATGGCCAAACTTTCCACTGGTATTGTACTGCACACTCCTACCTTGCTAAGATAGTTCACCACCTTGGCCTTGGTTTCCTCGACACACAAACTCTGGGAAATGACCTCGTCATGGTTTGTGCTCTGAAATACAAAATAATAAGCTGAATTAATAGCAGGACTTAAGCATCTTAAAGGTTACTATTAACCATTAGTCAATTTCTTGTCGCGCCTCTGCAAAGTGAGAGAAGGCCTCCAGGGCGTGCTGATGTAGCAGCCAGGAGGTTTCAGCCAGCAGGACTCCAAATAGGCTGCTCAGTCTCGGCAGAATTTGACTCTGGGGATAAACAGAAAGGTATGAATCACACAAAAGTGTAAAGACATCTTGTAATTCTGGAAAGGATAATTTTACAGCATCTTTCAGCTAATCCATAAAAGAAAGTTAAACTTTATTAGCTCAAGACCAAAATGAAAACCAAGACTTGAGAAAAATTCCTCATATCCTTCCATAATGTCACACATTTTACTCTAATAAACAAAAAGGCAGCAATATCTGTGTATTTTACTTTTTAGATATAAAATATGGCATGCCTACTGGAATGAATGTTAAAATACTGTAACTAAATAATCCATAAAATGAGAAACATAAAAATGATTCAAGAAAATAAACAATACTGAGTACAATAAAAAAGGGCAACACACTAAAAAAAAGTTTGACAACCCAAATTAATGAGAGAGTAAAACAGTCTGTAGTAGCAGGGAGTAAAGATGTACAGCCCAGTTTAGTGTGACTGTCGTACCTGACTGTCAGGAGGGACAAAGACCTTCCCCAGGGAGGACAGGAAGTCCAGAGCAGCCAATAGCAGCTGATCCACACACTTCAGAGACACCACAGCATCCACACACAGCAGGGCCTGGAAAACACACCACACAGTCAACGAGCAGTTCTACTCGGTCATGGCTTAACTGTGAAAATAAATTAGTACCTGACAAATGACTTGAGGGTCCATGTTTTTCACCACATTAGCAGATATGGAGAGGAGCAGCTGCAGAGTAGACTGGAGCACGGGGTGGGTCTTTACCTGCAGTGTGACAGCTTACAGGGGTTACATACAGCAAGGTAAGACATGTACACTCCCAGTCAAAAGACTGGCTCGTTAATGCTTTTTCTTCATTTTTAATATTTAATTATACTGAACATTAACAGTTAAGACAATCAAAAGTATTAAACAACCAAGAACATTTATATTTTAGATTGTCCAAAGCAGCTAGATGTATCTCTGATGACAGCTTCGCATTCTCTGATCAGATTCCCGAGGCAGCCACCTGGAATGGTTGTGAAATCACACGTGTGCCTTGTCAAGAGTTAATTTGTGCCATTTCTTGCCTGTTGTCTTGTGAAGAGGAAGATGATATGAAGATTAAGAACTTTGAATGTGGCCCCAAAAGCATCAAACACTGACTGGCTCTCATGAGGACCGTCCCAGGAAAGCAAGACCAAGAGCTACCGGTGCCACAGAGAAGTTTATTTGAATCACCACTCTCACAAACTGGGAACAGTCCTTGTAAGAGACACTTTCATCATGGCATTTGGTACTGTTGATTTTGAAGTTGAGACTTTTCAGACTGACTGGTCTTTCTTAAGGTAACGATAGATGTCTTTTCTCTTTTCTTAACTTAC
Source organism: Pseudamia nigra (assembly GCA_029823295.1). Taxonomy (NCBI): domain Eukaryota; kingdom Metazoa; phylum Chordata; class Actinopteri; order Kurtiformes; family Apogonidae; genus Pseudamia; species Pseudamia nigra. The sequence continues at coordinate 4,818 of JAQQAE010005176.1, read as the reverse complement.
TACTGCTTGCCATAATATGGATCAATACTGTGCTCTTAGCAGCACTAATAAGGCTACTGACTCTGTCCCCACCCTCCCTCTGCACAAGACAACTAATGGTCTAAAGCACATTACGAAGTCAAGAAATGGCACAAATTAACTTTTAACATGGTACACGTGATTTAAAAACCATTCCAGGTGACTGTTTTGTGAATCTCATGAGAAAATGCCACAAGTACAAAGCTCAGAGGCTAAATGGGACTACTTTGGACAATCTAATATGAAACATGAAACTGGGTCATCTTAACATTTCTTGTTTGCTATGAATTTCCATACATGTTGTTCCAGAGTGTGGATGTCCAAAGTATTAATGTACAATGTTGAAAATATCAAGAGAAACTGCTCAAAGAGGTGTGTCCAAACTTTTCACTTCTCCATTTAGTGAGCCAACACTAACTTTGGGAAAGGCAGGTCTACACTTCTATATGTGTGGAAATATTGCTATGTGGTTCTGACCTGGTCTGGACTCATTCGGGTCCAGAGCTGTGTGATGATCTTCATTGCAGACTGCGCACACTGCTCTTCAGGAGAGGACTGTCCTCCAACCACCACTAGGAGGGATAACAGCACCGCATTCTGACAGAAACAGCAAGGACTTTATATATGAGTGTGTTTTCCCATTTCAGAATTTCCAGCCCCGTTTCCTTGCTTTGTTTTCTTGTCTGGATTTAATCATTTTGGAAAGTATCTGACAGCAGGAAGGTGAAATACACCCAGTGGGGGATTCCTCTGTCACAGTCATTACAGAGGTAGATCAAAGGACAGAGGCATTTTCATATATCATGTAAAAAAAGTTTTAAAACATTACAATAATGTCAGTCAAAAGTTTGGAAACACAACTCCATTGTTTTTTTTCTTTATTTTTTATTATTTTCAACATTGTACATTGACACTGAAGACATGCAAACTATAAAAGAACGCATATGGAATTATCTAGTAAGTAAAAAAAAAAGCGTTAATCAACCAGAACAGGTTTTCATTTCACAGAGGTGTCTTGTTAAGAGTTATTGTCATTCCTTGCCTTCCTAATGTCATTTAAAGCATCAGAAGGGAAAGGGTACAGAGTCAGTAGCCCTATTAGTGCTACTACAACTACTGCACAAATCTCTATTATGGGAAAAAAAAAAAACACCCAGTTAAGTAAACAGAAAAGTAAATCATGACTTTAGGAAATGAAGTTCAGTGAATCTGAAGAACTTTGAATGTGTCCCCAAATGCAGTTACCAAAACCATCAAATGCTTTTTGTTTACTACATAATTTGATAGTGTTTTTTCACAGTTTGCATGTCTTCAGTGTTCATGGAAAATGTTGGAAATAATAAAAAAAAATAAAGTAAAATCACTGGAGAAGTCATGTCCTAACTTTTGACTGGTGGTGTGTATGTCAAAGGGGGGAAGAGGGAAGAAGAGAAAAAGAAGGGGAAGCCAATTTAAACAGAAACCTCTTCAGAAAGAGATGATTTCAGTCCTGAAAGTAGGAGTCATCTTTGGCGTTCACTTCAATAAGAAATGAGATGTCACAGGTCACCACCAACACCACAGGGAGGTCACCTGACAACAATCTTATCAGCGCTGTCCGTTTTCTTGTTCAAATATACTCTTGATAATTAATTTTAAACATCTGCCCACTTTCTCTTCTGCGCACAAAGACAAAGGCCATGTTGCAGGTTTGCCCTTAATGTCTGCACTACATCTCTCTCCTTATCACAATCACCATTACTTTCCTTCTAACTGCTTAATCATTTGTGATGCCAATAAAAGTACTGAGAGTCAAACATCTAGTCACCCTCACCACTTTGTCTACTTGTCCCAGTTTATGCCCTCCATTCTGCCAGTCAGTCAGAGTTCTCTGAGTGAGGGTGAGAATGCTGGTTTCTACTCTGTGATGAGCATCATGTGAAAGAGCCCTGATGAGGATGTGTCTCCACACGGGTAGGTTTTCCTCCTCAGATGGTGGGAATTGTTTCACAAATTCCATCTGGAAAAACAAATATTTACAGTAAGAAGGAATTTACAGAATTAGATGCAACTCAAAACAAAAACAGAAATGTGGATCTAAAAATTCTTCTTATATGGGACGACAATGTAATGGTTCAAATTCTAGACTTTGTATTTTTGCAGGACAAACCTGAGAAGAAAAGTCTGCAAGACAATGCACTGAACACCAACCATTTCATGATACTAGTCTATGATATAGAGCTGAATAATTTGTTGAAATATTGCAATTGTTAAAAATATTCTAATTACAATTTGAGTTTACTTACTAATCATCTTGAAACATTTCAAACCTCAAATAGTAGAAAAATACTCTGTGCTCAGTTTTGCTGAATCTAGTACATCACCGTAGACAGATATTCATAGTGCAGCCAGTTTCAATTAAATATAACAATTACAAAGCACTCAGAGAGTGCAGAACTCCACCAAGGCAGCTCAGTGTCTCTTCAGAGAAAACCTACCATTATCATATCAACCTGTGCTCAATTTCCCCATAATGTTAATGCTCCTAAAGCAATATTCAGAAATGTATCTGACCCTCATTATTGGATTATTTGACCATGAAATCCTACCATTAGCATTTGGAATCACATACATATTATTCTTATTATTATTATTAATTGAATAGATATTCACAAAAAAATATTTTTGGCATTTTTCTTCTGGATCTAGCTCCATAAATGCTGAAGATGCATCAAATCTGTGGACACATTACTGATTCAGCAGACGTTCCACTACAATTTGGTCAGTTTCATGTCTGTAGCTTTATTTTTACCTTACAGTAACTATTTTTCCTCAGCCCCTGCAAGTATGAGAATTCTGAATCACTATATCAAGAATATTGCCCATATCTGGATCAAACTTTGTGGTTTTGTACTACCTTACATTTGGGCCTAAATTCTTTTAGGTGTTATTTGTAGCATTACAAGGACAAATGTTGAACTTGGCCCAATGGCTCACAATGGTGAAGAATTCTTTAAAAATCTGCATCCAAACAATGATCCAGATCACTCCCAAACTAAATGATTTGTCCTTGTGCCATGTCTGACCTATCCTAGAAAATTACATCCAAATCCATTAATAACTTTTCAAGTTCTGTGGTGAACAAACAGATAAATAAACACAGACAAATATAATCTCTTCTGAGCAGGTAATTACACAGGCAGGCTAACGGTGTACAATGACAAGCAAAGAACACATTCACACTGTTGAGATACAAATGATGTTCTGAGGAAATCCTTATTCCTTATTTCCATGCAAAAAATGGTAAATAAATATTATAAATATAAATAATAATAAATAAATATTACTGGTTATATAGTAGTGAGCAAATTTGAACTGTAGTTTACCATAAACTGAACTGACAACAAAAGCTGGTACACAACTCTAAGCATGTATTTTCCCTTTTCATTTGGCTTAAGTGCTGTGAAAAAAGATTCAGGTGCATTACCTAAATGTTACAAAGATAGTGAAATGAATATATGTTTGTTTCTAGTGGCTGAATTTCAAGGAGTTTGCAAAAACTGGAAAGTTGTTTTTCTGGCGTTTCGAACCTGATGGCTTGGTGTCATGAGGAATACCATGCGTCTGAGCAGAAGGCCCAGGTAGGACGACTGGGAGCACTCAGCAGTGCATGTTTTCACCTGGAGGTAGAGAGAGCAGGCGAGGAACAGTGTGAAGAACAGAAGCAGGGGGTTGTGTAGAAAGGTGAGGAATCAGGCTAAATAATACAACATGACGTAATAGTTTTAAATGTGGCACTGTTCCCCAGGTCACACCAATTGTCACCTCTGCTGGGGTGTCACAGACCCCATACGAGTCTACAACCCCCAGGAGAAGGATTAAGGATTTAGAGTTATTTTGAGTGTGCTGAGGACAAGGTCATGACAAGGAGAAGAGGTGCGTGACTATGAAATGTGTATGATAGTGAGACAAAAAAAATAAATAAGTGTAAAATTAATGCCTTTATACATACAAATATAGGTCTTTAATATCTAAAATGCTGATTTGTAACCCTGTTACTGTGACCCTTTTTCTTCACAAGTATGGTTTCCTTAATGCTAACATTAACATTGATGACTGAAACTCTTGTAGCCACTGTCTTTACCAGTGGAACAAAGTGAAAGCACTTTCTTTGTTTCTTACTTATGTAATTTTCCAGTAGTTTTAGATCTATAAAAACCATTAAGATTCCAGTTTTAACAGTCAGTGCACATGTTTACAACATTCTGATTACGATATATACTACGAGTGTGTTTATTGAGAATATGCATTCATACTTTATACGTATGGATATTTGTTTGCGCTACACAGTTTGTGTATTCACTTCTTCATCCATGTATTTAACCAAATGACAGTAAGTGCATGTTGTGTTTAAAAAAAAAATAGTGAAATGACAGTACATTTCCTTAAAGCATAAATACTGTAATGAGGGGGAGAACTGCAACGGTCTACGTACCAGCTGAGCAATGAGGAGAACATGGTGAAGACACAGTTCTGCTGTCCCGTACCTGTTAAGAATAGTCAAAGTCAGAAGTTTAAGTGAATTTTTTGAAAACACTGAATCAATTTTACCCTAACTGTATTTTAAATGTACAAAGTGAGATGGTAAAAGCACAAGGATGAGTTAGAAAAATTTCATGCACATGATCAAGGTATGTACTATGTATATAACTGAGCTCAGCAATGCACACCATCTGTGATACTCAGGGCGTACTCACATTGGCAGTTCGTTCCGCGCCTGGGCGCGTTTCACACCTTTAGCGCGGATCATTTTAGTAATGT
>JAQQAE010005175.1:0-17911 GCA_029823295.1 Pseudamia nigra | reverse complement strand
AAGTTATTTCTGTGACCATTGTGGGTTTTTCTGTCATTTACAGAGGGGTACCAACAATTTTATCCACGTCTGTATAATGTAACAAATAATCTAACATTTAGTTCTGAAAAGGAAAGACTATTTAAGTTCTACCATTTTGTAGTTTACACAAAATAAAAACTTTGTATTCTGATTTTTTTTTTACTTTTGTGATGCCAATCAAAGCCTTCATTATTTATATATATATATATATATATATAGCATTTGTTACAGTAGAATGATCTAAAAAAGTACAAAGCATTGTCAAAAAAATTTGAAAACTGCATTAAGATTTGACATTATTCTTCACTGAAAATGTGCACAAAGGTTTTAAATAAAAGGAGAAAGTGATCAAATATCCAATATGATGTGTACTCTTTATGTGATGAGTATATAATTCAGAACGCAGAAAGTAGTAAGCCTTTCTATACAGTTACTTTATGTAAATGTAAAATTTGTAATGTGCTGTACTGTCAAATGTTTAATAAAATAATACAGTGTTGCTTTTTATATCTGCATTTAAAAACCCAGCACACAACTGCTGTGGTCACAAAGGCGTGACAGAGACAAAGGCAACATCATTGCTCACGCTCACAAATTTCACTTGCTTGTGTTATAGAAGCCAAGTCCGACAGACGTCAACGCAGAGCTGAATGAAAATCAACTTCAACAGAGCGCGGAAAAAGGCAAGGAGCAGAGGTGCTGCACCAGAGCAGCCCCAAAACATGTGTATGTCAGAAATCAACTCAATGATCTCCTCAAGATGTAGTTTGTGGTTTGTATTAAGATGTACTTGATTTATAAAATACATGTAGTAAACATTACAAGATTCACAATGTGTCCAATGTCCTTAGGTTAGTATTAAACAGTTCTTTCTCTGAAACAAGGAGATACTGTTTTCTGCTGCCAATAAATTGCATTTTCATTTTCAACATGATCTGGAAACATAACACACACACACACACACACTGCAAAAAATACCTAAAATGCAATGAATAAGGCATGCTCGACGAGTTCACACTGAGCTCCTGACCACGTGACCTCTACCTGCTGACAGATAAACTCAGATTAACTGGTCAACCGAGTGATGACTGCAAGGCTCGTTTGTTTCTTTATTGCTACTCATATAATCATAATGATGTCACGCATTGGAGATGTTCCTCATATCATGCTGGCTTACGTTCTGCTGATGAACAGTTTTAAGTTTTGAGTTAGTGCACTATAACTTCATTTTTATTCATGTTCTTTTGATGTCTTTCTATGTCTAATTTGTTATCACTTTAGTTGGGCAATCTGGCTCTAAAACCAAAGGCTGATTTCTGGCCATGAATGAAAGAGGGGGCTGGCGGGGGGTTGATGGTTATTTGTGGTTTTAAATAATTTGTAAAACATAACCAATGCAAAAGACTCAAGAGACAAACATGAAAACAGTTTCTAAGCAATTTAGCTACATCATAGACAAAATAATGTTCAAAGGCTTATGTAAAGTGTTTTTCTCAATATAAAACACTATGGTAATGATTAGTGTGTTATCGCTCAATCCTAAATCATGAAATTGTTGCGCATTAAAAAACACTGTTGAATCACCATGAGTAGCTAATATATGTAGATTTATAAAGGAGGGAGTAGAAAAATATAGACTAAATGTGCACAGAAAAGCTAAAAGCATGCAAGTTGATGTCAGTGGAAGAGAACAATAGTGCTGGACAGCAATCCTGCTAATAATTAGTAGTTTATTAGTGCATGCATCTGTAGTATCCTGGTTCTTTAATAGGGTTACAGGACATGATTGGATCAATAAGCGTCAAATTCTTAAGGTAACAGGCATGAAAAAGAGTTCACTTTAGAATAGAGAACACACTATATCCTACAAAAGTCTGATTCGTAGTTATTTGGACACTTTATACTTGCACTAAATGAAAGTAACTAATTAATACCTAATTTGTTCCCTAATCTGATGTGTTACCCAATTGTACTAATACTCAACCTGTGATTAAAGCTCATGAAATATCCATGATTGGGGGAGAGGGGGGGGTTCAGGAAGATTTTGATCAAAGTGCTCATTTTTGCCACATTACTTTGCAAATTTTGTTCAGTGTTGACATTTTGTTGCTCATGTATTCCCTATTTTCTTTGCTTTTGACTAATTTTGTTAACACTTCTGTTCATTTTGGTGATACATATTTATGTGAAGTTTGGCATTTTGGTTCAAATTTGTCCATTTGCTTATTATGTTTGTTGACTTTTGATTGTGTTTGTTGATTTGCATTAATTTTGTTCATTATTAATCTCACTACAGCAACTGAAAAAGTAAAACCTCTGTTTATAGTTGCGATTTAGTAACACTGAACAGACGCAGCAGAACAAAGACATCCATTTTTGCTTGCTTGTGTATTTAAGTCTAAAAAAAAAATCTCTACAGTTTCCTTGATGAGTGAGCAAGTTGACTCCAATTGAAATCACAATACTGTCCACAATGATCACAATGTGACATTTCACTAAATTGTGCAGCCTTAAAACAAACCGTACTTGTGGACTTCAAACTGCAAAACCTTCACTTTGTTTATTAAAGGAACACCCTAATCACACTCACACCTGGAAGCTGCTCAGTTTGTCCACAGTCTCATCTACCGCCACTGCAGCAGCTCACAAGACACAAACCAACCTACCACTAGACTATTAACAGAAACCTATACATAGAAGGTGAGTCAGCTTAACTCTTTTACAAATGCTGCAAATGACAAACAAATATACAAAATAACAGATGTCGACACTTAACTGATAATGCCATTTTTGTTAATGCAGAGTATATGTCTTCCTCAAAAAAGACATATACTCTGGTTTGACTAATTTCAACTTTTCTGGAGTGAATCATACATCATCAAAACCAACTTCCTTCTTAAACTCTCCAGGTGCAGTCACTCATATGCAAGGCTGTATCAATTACTCAGTTTCCCACAAGTTTAAATGCCAGCAGAAATTATTCTGACACATCACATGCAACAGTAAACACAGCCATAAATCAATCAATCCTTGACTAGGTGCACTGAACAATACATCTGAAATTTAAGAAGTGGAAAATTCACAGTAGGTATCATCAAGTGAGTCCAAAGCTGTTAAGTTAAATCAATAAACTGACTAATTCCACATTTGGTTTTTTTGAGAATAGCAACAGGGCGAAATACACCATCTGCCTTATGTTGGTGGCAGATGAAGCCATGATGCCAGACGAGCTGAAGCAATATCTAATTACAAAGTGCTTGGACTATCAGCACTATCTACAAGGAGAGATTGGAAATGGTTTCTTCCCAGCAAGGAGTTCCTGGCCTGGATGACATTAGGGTTGGTTCTCTAAAATGGATTCACTCCATGTGTGTTTAAAAGATGTTCCAGTATATGCAGTCAACTGAAACGTGCATGGGACATCATTTATTACCAAAAATGTTTCTATCTTTTATTGCAGAAATGCAATTTATTCAGCTTCTGCCTCAGGTACATCAGCTTTCACAACTGTAGTTAAATGTGGTCACAATTTAATATGTATCATAAATAACAGAAATAAATGTATTTATGTATGTATTCAGACTTTTCTGCAGGAGGGAAACTGCATAAAATAAAATGACCCAAGAAGAAATAAACACTTTTTGTGTTTTCATTTTCAACAGTCAATGCCTTAATCTGTTCTGAGACCCAGTCTATACTTTTTTCCATTCTTGATCCATGACTAAAATATTTTCAGAATATATCTTGTGATAGGACTTATGAAATAACATTTCAATGGTTAGTCAAAAAAAATAAAATAAAACAAACATTTTGATCAATAATTGCAAAACTTTGCAAAAAATACCAAATATTTGTTTTCCCTCCTCATATACTAATTAACTGTGCTTGGATTCTGGATTGTAAATTGGTCAATATAAACAGACAGAAGACAAAAACATTGGCTGAAAGAAATCATTGAGGGCTTTTTATATTTATAAACTAAACAACCTACAAACTCTCTTATGCAATGAGAGTACCTGTTGGAAATAGCCATGCAACTTCATTAGAAGTTAAAATATTTTGTTTAATTTGGAAAAAAAGTGATGTGAAACAATCCAGAATGTGTAAAAAGATTTGCATGAGAGGTTTGTGTCACTTAATGCTTCTCAATTTACTGACACCATATTAACAAAAGAAATACTAGCAGTTAATAGCCTGTAACATTTTGATTAACAGGTATGACCTGATGCAATTATATTAGATAAATAAGTTTAATGGCTTTCAGTGACAGTACTGTCTAATAGTTATGTACCTGCTGTGTATGATGTAACTACCGTACTCATTCAAAAATAAAAAAATTTAAAAAAAAGTTGCAAAAATTATGTATAATACCACAAACAACTCACACCTACATTTTTTTAAGTATCAAAAATTACTTTCAGATTTAAAATTTACTTCCTAGTGAGGTGATCACATTCACTTTTGGGACGCAAACATTTCTTATACACAAACAAGTTAACCTTTTTCAGTTTTAGTTGCTGCCACAAACATACTTCTTTCAACTGAAGGTGTCATAATCACCTCCAAACACTCAGGAGACGATTCACAACAATAACGCTCCACAAGCCAACATGGATTCTGAAGTAAACTGAGCATCAAAGATGGTTTGGGACAGAGTTAAACTCAACATATGCACAGTCTCGACAAAGAGAGGGGTCACAAAATGAATGCGACCCCTCTCTTTGAAAAACTGCTGATGTGTTATTGGGACTTTGGATCTGCACTGCTCACATCTGCAGACTACAAACTAATACTTTAAAGCATAGAGACGCCAGCTGAACTGCCTCTTACTATGCGGCCAAGTATAATTAAAATAGTATAATAAAAACATTGTCTCACCTGAGAGTGGAAGTTGGCCATGGTCGTAGTCTCTATGTCCTTCTTCCCGAGCACCTCCATCTTCACTGGTGCATTCGGGAACTTGTAGGAGAAGTAGTCCAAGAAGTCTGGGAGGTAGGATGCTGCTCCGTGGATGATTCCCATCACAAAACATGCAGCCTGGGCCTCATCCTCACTGAACGACAGTGTGACAAACTCCTCTGCGAAACGCTGCATCTCATCAGGAGACAGACAGGATAGCTGCTCGCTGTAGGAGTGCGCCACAGATGCTCCTCCGTTGGCCTGTTGCTCGATGTGGATCAGATGGCTAAACTCTAGACCAGGTAGACCTGGTACTGGGTTGCAGTGGAGTGGGGAGTTGTAACCCAGCCTGTCCCTGACAATGGAAGGGATGGAGTTGGAGGTAGTGGCAGTAACAGAGGGATCCTGGTGGTGTGGTTGTGAAGCAGGGGTGTGAAGCAGACCGCTGCTGCTGCTCACGTTGTTGTTCCCGTTTATTCGACATAAGAAATCAGGCAGAGCCAGAGACACCCCTGAACACATGGTCTGACATGAGCGATGATACATTTTGGGTCGGCTGTGTCTCTCCTTCACTCGCTCTCCATCTTTGTGCTTCTTTTTCTTCTTCTTTTTGAGTTTCTTCAGTAAGAGATCCTCCTCTGACCCAGCTTTTGGCTTCTCCTTTGGCTCTGTGATGGAGGATGAAATTCTGATTAGTTGAGATATTATTTTACATAACTGAGGTCTCTGATATGCACCAAAAATTCAGCAATTACATTAACACATTTAAAGGTCTTAGCTTTGTGTTCTAGTGTAAACATGAATATTGTTAAGTTTAAATTTAAAACCATTTGGTAAATTAAGCTATTGATGCAATAATTACCTATATATTTTAAATTAATTATAAAGCAGGCAACAGACAAATGTAATTCAAAGGCTTGTAAATTTAGTATATTAATTAGAAGAATGTAAATATTCTTTAATAGAATTAACTACAGGAATGTAAATCTACTGTTAAAAGTTATTTTTCTTCACAGATGCTCTGTTTCATTTCAAGCCTACCTTTCTGTGGAGAAATCATTTCTCCGTTTTCTCGTCCAATGTCATGCACAGGTGGCATTTTGTGATTTTTCCAGTCTTTATTCTTTTCTTTTTTTCTCTCTCTGTCTTTTTCTTTAACGCGATGATCTGAGAAAAGTAAAATAATCGAGTGAGTTCAGTTAATCGCTGCTAGATACAAGCTCATGTACAAACTGATGAACAAACATTTCCACGTGTATACATCACCATCTGGGCCTAATAAATACTTGGGCCTCAGATATAGCAAAATGTGCAGATATTCAATAAATCGTTGCCACTACAGCTTCAGATAGTGGGTTTAATGTGGTTATGCAGTGGTGAAGCAGAGTGCTGAGCAGAGCAGCCAGGCTGTGTTGTCCTACCTCTCTGTAGCATTTTCACGTCGCCGTTCTCCGTCTTCGTATGGCAGCTAGCAGGGCTCACTTTCTCCACACCAACGACCGAACTCCGCTGCGCTTCACTGCTTTTCTCCTTTTCCTTGTGTCGTTTCTCTTTTGCCTTTTTCACTTTGGGAGGCGAGGCGAGGAAGTTGCTGATTTTGAAGATTTTCCGAGCGGGAGCGGCTGGCACCGCGGCGGCGGTGGAGTGGCTCGCCTTGGCCGGGCCGAAACTCCATTTCGCTGGGCTCCCACAACTCTGCTTCCCGTTGTGTTTTTCCCCTGCGCACACCTCTCCGTTCAGTTTCCTGTGCTTCAGACTCTTCTCCTCTATCCGGACCTTCTTAGGAGGCGGTGGGTAAATTTCGCTGGAAGACTGCGGACGGCTCTCCGGTGGCCGTTTAGCTGTCAGGGGTTTAGGGGAATTTGTTTTGCTATTTGCTGCGAAATGCATGGAGTCCACGGACTCGGCCATCTTGGAAGTTTCTATTTTTTACGGTCAGACGTAACTGGTGCGTGAGAGACAGGCCGAGGGCGGGGCTTAAACAGTGACGTATGACGCACGAAGGAGGGAGAACCTGTTTGTTGATTTTCACAGGCTGCAGTGTATTGTACTGAAACCAGACAGAAACTGTGCAGCTACACTGGCTTTGTTTGCATTAGCGGCCCCATTAGCAGCAGCATAAGCCGTGGCTGTTCTACAAGGCTTCCCCACATAATCGGAACATACAGATCCAGTTTTATACACATAGAATACACGTAACAGGGTCATTATAGGCTAGTGAATCAATATTAAATAAAACATTTTTAAAGGAAAAACAAAAACTGAGTAATTACATTTTACGATGTAACATGAATGACAGAATTACAGGTAAAATCTGTTTTGTTTACCCCTGATCCTAATAGTGTGTGATGTACAAGAACTATGTGGTCCCCTAAATATACATTTTCATTCTATTTAAATTCTTGCATTCTGTCTTCCTTCTTTTTCCAGTTCATGGGGTGACTAAGAAGGACTTATGCCACTGCAATGAAACTTGGCATGCATTAAATTCAACCTTTCTGATACTCACTGCATGGTTTCTTTCCAAAAAAAAACCCCACATTGGATAAATATTTCCAAGACAATTTTCTTGAACGTTTCCTCACCCAAGATGAGTTTTGGCTTCACCACTTTGAGCCAGAGACCAAACAGCAGCCCATGCAGTGGAAACACCCATCTTTTACCCCACCAAAAAGGCCAAGGTGGTGTCATCGGCAGAGAAGGTAATGGCCTATGTCTTCTGGGATCAAAGGGCATTGTGTTCATTGACTACCTTCAGAAAGGCCAAACTATCGATGGAGAATACAATGCCAACCTGCTGAGGCAACTGCGAAAGGCAATCAAAACAGCCTGGAAAATTGACGAAGGGGGTCCTGTTTCACTAGGACAATGCTCCTGTGCACACAAGTGTGTGGTTGCAATAGCTGCTGTGTGCGACGGTGGCTTTGAACTGGTTGATCACCCTGTATATTCTCCTGATTTGGCACCATCTGATAATTTTCTGTTTCCCAGCATGAAAAAAAAACACTTGGCTGGGAAGCAGTATTGGACGGATGATGAGGTCATATCTGCTGTTAAGGACTTTTTTTGAGGATTGGGATAAGAGCTTCTATAAAACAGGAATCCAAGTGCTGCAACACCGATGGAAGAAGTGTGTGGACTGCATAGGACACTATGTTAGAAAATAAACCACATTAGGTCAAATTTGACCATTGCTTCATGATCAGTCTATGAACTTTTCATCCCACCCTTTTATTTACCACCTGAATTATACTGTCACACTATTGTTTTCTCTATACTTTTTTGTATACTGTCCTTCCACCAGATGTCACTAATGCAAAATAATTTGATGGTTCAACTGGGACAATTCCTGCATTTGTGAATAATGTTAAGAGATATCTGAATCAATCTTTAATTTATCTTGTATAATGTGCAATGGTAATAAGGGACTTTTGTATGGGCAACACTGGCTGCTATATAACAATGACTATAAAATAAGAGGTCTGCTGACTGCAGCTTCTTAGAGGACTTCAGTTTGCTGTATTGCAGGTCAACATGAAAAATCCCAGTGCAAAGTAGAAGAAAACTGCACTTTCTCTGACATTACTGATCTCCTCTAGAGGCTCCTCATTTCTGTGTAACAGGTGGGTAGTTCAAGGTATTTAACCTCTGTGTAGATTGACATCTTGAGGGTTGTTAACGCCTCCTATGCAGTAACTCTTTTTCACTGCAGATGTGTTGGCTTGTAAAAGCAGACAAAGCACAGGCGTGACTGATAACAGGAGTGACGGCTGTGTGTCATTTAGCTGAACCAGTTGGTCATTTAATTGAACTAAAATTCACATAAAACTGATACCCCTGAATGGGATGCAGCCATTTTTAACCCTTGGGGTATTTTGTGCCATTCCTTTTTTTAATTTTATGCCATTTTGTCTGTGTTGAGTGACTATTGCTCAAATTTGCCAAAGCATACTCATTTTTAAAACATTTTATTACTTTTGTACTGTCATCCCAGTTCCTTAAATTAGCCTAAAGTGGCCAAGCTATGCAAAAGCCAACATATTTTTTCCAAGTCACAAAAAAAGTCCCACTGAAAACCATTGAAAATGCCATTTTTGATCCTATATTTATCTTGCAATATACTAATGCATTCATGTTTCTTAATATTTCATTCTGCACAACTAGCATTCATTTTTAAATTTTTATATTTGTACATCAGATGGTGCTGCTTTTGCCCCAATTCAAAGCATGAAGCAAAATTTCACACTTTTTAACTATTTTCTCTGGAGCTATACTACTACTACTACTACTACTAATAATAATAATAATAATAATGGATTGGATTTATATAGAGCTTTTCAAGTCTCCTTCCCAAAGCACTGACACTGAATCCATTATTCATTCACTCCACATTTACTCCTGGTGGTGGTAAGGTACATCTGTAGCCACAGCTGCCCGGGGGCAGCCTGACAGAAAAGTGGCAGCCAATTCGTGCCAACATCCTCTCCGATCACCACCAAACATTCAGTCATAAAAACATTCATACCTATGGACAATTTAGAGTAACCAATTCACGTAACCCCTAGTACATGTTTTTGGTTGTGGGAGGAAGCTGGAGTACCTGGAAAGAACCACGCAGACACTGGGAGAACATGCAAACTCCACACAGAAGGGCCCTGTCGGCCAGCGTTGGGATCAAACCCAGGACCTTCTAGCTGGGAGGCATGAGTGCTACCCACTGCACCACCATGTGATCATACTGCCCTTTAAAGGATTAAAATGGCAAAAATATGATTAAAATAGCAAAAATATAATTCATATTATATATATATATTTCAGGCTGAAGTAGTCTTAAACCATGGACTTTTATGAAGTTGAAAAATATTAATATAAAACATTTTTACAGAAGTTTTATGGCTTTAGGACCTTGATTGAGTTTTTCTGTAAAATCTGACACTTCAAAAAATAACAATGCACCAAATTCAATGTTGCCGCCAATCATTGACCAACCTCAGGTCCTAATAATATTAATGAGCAAATACTCATTGAAATGTGCTGTATGGAATTTTTTTTTGATAAAAACATATTGTCCTTTAAATGGCCACAAAATTCAAATTATAAATCTAATTAATATTTGACACGTATATTTCAGGCTTAAGTAGTTGTAAAAGACTAACTCATTTAAAGTGGAAAATAATATAGAATCTTTTTAAAGTAGTTTTTTGGAAGGTGACATTTTTTGTCCTTAGAAACAATGCGTTAGGATATTAACGGTAACTCTTATTGATTGCAAACAACTTGTGTGTTCGCTGCCTTAAGAAGTGAAAGTGTCTGCTGAGAAAGAGTTCATTAGATGCCAGTATATACCCACAATTAATCTATATTCTGATGAATTTAAGAGTTATTTTATCCACATTTGCATACAATTCCTCGGTTTGCTTAATTAGTAGCCACTATATCAGTAGTTCTCAATCTGTGGGTCAGTGCTTAAAATAAGGCTGCAGACTCTTTCTAACTAGGCTGCAAAATGTATTTCTTCTGACTGCTTTAAATCATTCTTAAGCAGTAGTTGTTGCCACATTAATGCAGACATTTGACTGGAAGATGACACATTACATATTAATTTGTATTATATTGTTTTGATCATTATGTTCATCATTTGTTTATGGTTTTAAATGTTTGGTTCATTTTGTTCATTTTCTGTTATTTGTTCAGGCATTTTATTGTCCCTCATGGGAAACTTGGTTGACAGACAGGCTGAAAACTGCCGTATAAACTTTAAAACATTAATATTTGGTTATTATTTTACCCATATTTCAATTGTCTTTGTTAATTTTATTGCATATTGTATTCAGTATACAGTTTTGTCTAATGATGCTGAAAATTGGGTTTGAATATTAAAACACTGCAACATGATGAACATTGGAAAATGTGGGTCACAACACCTGTGAGAACCTGACACATTTCAATCAATCTAAATATAAAATACATTTGATTACTGGTCAATACAGTTTTCTGCTTCTCAAACTGACATTACATTACTAATAACTACCACCACTCATCATGCTTCTGGAATAATCCTGTATTTTACTAAGGTATTGGAGATATGTTCGTTTTAATGTATGATTTATATTTACGTACATATATTCTGAAGCTCATCTTAAAATGTCCACTAGGTGGTAGTAAAGTGATGCAAATGCAGTGAAATAAATGTTTTCCTTGTGTAAGTCATCGTGTCAATAATCTGTTTAATTAGGACTCATGAAAAAACACATTTTGGGAGGTGATGGTTGAACTTTTGCATCTGAATTGCACAACACTTTGTTTTTCACCAATTTTATTACATCAGACATCTAGCTACCATTCGTCATCTATGTGTTAACATTATGCAATTAAAATTTCAATACAATTCATAAATGCTGTCCTTCATAACATACTAATATTGAATAAATGCTCATTTTGTTATGACAGAAGACAGAAACAAATCCTGCAAAGATGTGGAAAATTACATATCTCCTGACTATTCTGTCAAATGGCCCTTTGTCTTTGAGCTGACATCTATTTATATGATACTCTCATTCATATTTGCAGCGCCTGAAGTGGAAGTCTTACAGATTGGAAAGCTAGTGTACACAGTGTTCATCTGAGCTAACACTGGCTCACTCTAAAATGAGGTTTGTTTATTTCATTGGACCAACAGTGGTCACTGGCTAAATGTTACACCAGAATGGATGCTTAAACAGTCACTATAGAGAAGATACCGTTTACATGATAATACAGGTTATTTTTAGTTCCCATGACATGAAGCAGCGCAAAAGCTCTTTTCTTGCAGCCTCAGAATTCAGAGTATGAAACAATGTGGCCATTCCAAAGTAATTACTTATTAGAATATTTCAGTCTCTTAAATATATATGTTTCGTATAGAGAGAAGACGAGGCAATGTTTGTGCTTCCAGTCACACCTTTTAGCATATTTTCATTTATTCAGTCCACTTTGTATTATCCATGGTTTTCATTAGCCGCATCTGGGAAATAAGCAGAATGCAAATCTATTCAATACGAATCTTATTCAGGATATGATATAATGCACCAAACATCTACAATTTAATTGTTTTATTAAATGTCTTTGAAGATTGTTTACTTCAAAATACATTTAATTTTTTGCAGGTGTAATGGAAAATACCAAATTATTTTTCATGCATGCTGTTCTGTCACTTCCACCTCACAGCCCATGCACACAGGTGACAGCAGCAGATAACCTGTTCCCATATTTTGTCTACTTTCCATATCCTTCACTGGGAGACAAAGAATCTTAAATATAAATTTCAAACAATGACTTAATGAAGTCCAGGTTTTTGGATTAGGCACAAATTGACCTGACGTTATCTGGTGTGGGCTAGCTACAGAAAATCCATCCCAGATGTGAGGGACAATTGGTTGTTTCATTTTTAAGAATCACTATCAGTCAACTGACCGATGAAAAATACTCTCACACATGGCAAAGGAATGTATCGGTTACTGGAGAATTAAGGAATTGGCAAATTTAAAATTAATGCGAATATAAATTAGTCTTTGACGCATGACAGAGAAGGGGTGATATTATAATTTTGAACTGACACCACTGATTTGGAGGATTAAGGCAGGTGTTGTATCGTATGTCTTTCCTAAATTAATATATTTATTTGACCTTGGCATGCAAACATTGAATCAGTACAATAATATTGTGGAGGTAGGTTTATACCTTCAGGCAGGCAGACTGAGTGCGGTAATTTAACAGGATGGCGTTTCACTGCGACAGTCATTGGGTTCATTCCAGTTCTGCTGGAAATGGGACACTTATGCACATAGCAGACATGACCGACGACACTGGCTCCTCTGCCCAGGGTGGATGGAGATGAAGTGGTCTGCCAGGAAGCCCAAGGCTGGACTGATGGTCAGATGTTTGTTCTACTCTGTGTGGGGGGAAAAAAAAAAAAAAAAAACGCAGTGTTTACACAGTCCAGGACTGAATATGGGCTGAGCCAGCTTACTGAGGGAATTCAAAACACTGTATCCCAAGAGGGCACCCTGTGGAGAAAAAAGTGCACTCCATAAAAGGGTAAAGTCAAGGGTGTGGGTGTTACTGGGAATAACAGTGATACTGGCTGCACTCTGAAGCTTAAGTGAACAAAACAGATCCCCACGCATCAATTCAAATTTACACCCATCAAATGAATTGACCCTGTTAATTCTACTAAACTGTATTTGAGCTGTAATCGTTATAGTTTTTCTTTCATACAGTGTGTCAGGTTAATTTGTTGCAGCTTAGTAGGGACCGTCTGAGCTCTGTGCTTGGCTGTGCTGTAAAAGATTCAGCTCTCTGATAATAAATCAATACAGCCCACTGTTCAGACAGAAGTCTCTCGGGACTGTAAACATTTCTCTCTCACTATTTCCCAGTATAAGTGTTGAAGTACTGAAGTGACTGTGAAAGGTGAAAGGATACTTAGTCCTGGCTTATATCCCTCCAGCACTTGTCAGATGTTCATGAGCTCATAACTGCATTAGGAGGAAAGGTCTGCTATTTACACTTGTATATGACTGTGCGGAGCTGCGTCTGAATTTATAGAATTTTTAGTGACGGATCATCACTTGAGATGTACTAGCATTTCATATTTGTGTCTATTTATATTCTGAATCCATTTGAATCGATTGCCACAAATGCCTAATACAGTCTTGTTAGTTTTTGCAGCCTTCTGAGACAAGAAAAAGTAAGAAAAAGTGAGTCAAATGGATCCATTGCTATATAAAACTAGTGTTTAATGTTTTTTATGCTGGTACAAGGTGTGATTTCTGTATGACCATGAACTTTTAGGCCCAATGCTGTATGAGCTTTTTTCTTCTACCTTAACTCGTTTGTCATTTCCAACCTAATGCTTCCCACAGTCCTCTTGTTAAACAAATGGTTTCCTTTGTCATTATTTAAGAACAGCTGAGAAATCTCTTCAGCTTCAAGGAGTCAAGAGGAATCGGCCAGCAGGCAGGAAGAAAATGCACAAGGTTCATATTTCATCACACTCTACAAACTAAAAATAAGACTATTTAAGCGGTATAATACACATTAAAATTGACACATCAAAGACAGGCATTGCATTCTAGCACCGATCTGATATCCTGGCGGGACTGACATTTACACCCTGGGCATGAGAAACTAGAGCCTCATTATCTAAATTCCCTGCCAAGCAGATCCTCATTTGGTTCATGTGATCGCATTTCCTCTTTTTTCCTCACTATATGTAGACAGAGTGAATTAGATTGCACCCGATCTTATATGAAAGTATAATCTGGACCATTGACCTTTAACTCCCTTCTCTGCCTTAGTCTTTTCTAGAGATTGCTTAACAATTCAGTACACTTGTTGAGGATTAGTACTGTCCGGATAATGTCAATAGTACATGAGTAATTTCTTTCCTCTGGCACTGCACTTGACTGAAGCAGTCGTCCTGGATAAATCTCACATTCCTGACTTTCATTACTCAGGAGCTGAACTAAACCACATAGCTTACAGTAAAATGAAATATGTCTGAGGACCAAATTCTTGGATCCTGGCCAGGAGATAAAATTTTGTTTAAATGCATATTTTGTCTTGTTGCATCTGTCACTCACATGTTTGTGGAATCAGTGACAGGAAGCATGGGAAGTGTCTGCCAAAACAACTGTTACACACATGCATATTCAAAGCTGCAATCCTCTTATCATTACAGCATGGAGTGAGAATGTGATGCAAATGGTCCTGATTAGGTTACGTGACAAATTGGAAAGAAATGATAGGATTAAAAACAGACACTTGTTGCCTTACTCTTCAGTATGTGCTTTTTCACTGTCTGATTTAGAACTGATACTGCTAATTCTGCTTATCTTATAAAATAAATGTTATTCAATACTCTATGCTCCCTGATTACCCCTCACAATATCACAGACGCCATTTACATAGATAGAAATCCACACATTGCTCTTCTCAGTCTGTTTCCCTCTTTCGCAGACTCATTTAAAGTGAAGAGCGCCATCAGCTCCCCCTCTTCTCCCTCCCACATCACCTCCTCCTTTCACTGTCACTGCACTTCAAAAACTGAGGTGGGTCTCTTTTACGCTGTCTTCTCTTCTCCATTTGCTCTTTACTGTCAGGGCACAATGAGGTTAACAGCACTGAGCATTTTTTGGACCCTGCTGGTTGTCTGTAGGGTCCCGTGGATCACAGCCGCCTCTCATGAAGAAGACCTCCTAGGGGATCAGGGACCTTGTGCTGCAGCCCTAACACTTGAGGGTCCATGCAAAAATGAGGAAGAGGAGAGCACATGCCCATATCTATTTGGCCTGCCACCAGTGACTATCAACTTGCCACTCAAGATCAGAGAGCTGGAGCAGATCGTTGAGGATCTACAGAAGCTGAAGGACAATGTGGATCAACTCAGGAAGCTGTGTGCAGACTGTACAGTAAGCCAAACTGAGAGAGAATGTGGCAGGCAAACAGAAAGAGAGCATGAGAATCTGCATGAGGGTTTGGATACACGTGAAGATGACATGAGTTTGATTGATGCAACCAATGCTAAGATACTAAAGGAGAATGAAAGGGATTCAAGGCATGAGTGTGGAGTAGAGGGGATTAAGTCTGAAACCCCTGCAAAAGGTGATGATGGCACTGCATCAGATAAAAGAGACGGTTCGAAAGGCAGTGAAAGAAAGATGTGGGAGTCAAAAAGACAAAGCAATAAAACAACCATAAAAGTAAATGAGAAAGAGGAAACTCTGAAAAAAGATGGAAATACTCGTAGAAAGGCAGAGGGGGAAAAAGAGAAGGGCAAACTGCAGACACAGGTGTCGGCTGCTGGGAGAAATGAGGCAAGAGTGGTACCAGAAGTTGTTGATAAAAAACACACGGCAGACAGGAATAAAGAAGATGAAGGAGAAAAGGGAGCGCAAGAAGATATGCTAAAGAAAAAAATCCCCACTACAGTAAAAAGTAAAGAAAAAACAGAAGAAAGTGACTATCACGTGAGGCAAGATGAGACAGAGGAAACTGAGAAAAAGACGCAGACAGAAGAAAACAGGACTGGTGATAGAATAAAGATGTCAGAGGATCATGATGAGCATACAAATGAGGAGCAAGAGCCGCACAAGGAGGAGAGAAAAAAGGAAATGGAAAAAGGAGTCAATATCAGGCAAAATAATGAGAAACCAAAACAGACAGAAAACACTGGGCTCCCAGAAAAAGAGAAGACTATAAAAGGGGGAAAGGCGGACAGGGAGAAAGGAAAGGAGATCAAAACAGGAGAAAAGACTGTCCAGGGTGTGCGGAGAGACAGTGATGGGGAAATAAAAAAGAGCACAGCAATTGAGAGGACAGACTTTACCACTGATTTAACTTCAAGACCCAAGTTTACGGACTTGGACAAAACTAAAACCTTTACGTCATCTCCAGCTTTGCCTTCCCATTTTATCACAGATGTTGATCAAGAAGTGAAAAAAACTACTTATCGACAGGCATCCAAAAGCTTTATGGATGCTGGAAGTACAAACTCTGCCTTAAGGACAACAATTAGGCCAGTAACAACAACACCCACAATAAGCCCGTTAGAAGACACAGGACAAAGAGTAACCAGTCCTACAACCAGGTTTACCAGTACAGCCACCCCGAGGAAGAATGACAGCTTTCAGGATGAACTTAACTCAACTCAGACATTTACCTCTACTACTCCTCATCAGACTTACACTACAACATCCCCTACAGTCACAGAACACAGTCAACGGATACCTAAAAAGAACATCAGCTCAAACACTAAAACTGGTGTCAAACATATACCAAGCCGAGGACAAAAGCCTAGCGAAAAGCATAAACCTGGAATGAAGCCTGAAGCAGGTCAAACTCTAAAACATCCTAAGAATGACAGTAAACTTGTCCAAGCACCTTTATCTGACAAAAAAACAAATAATGACCAAAGGCAAAAGCCATCTCCCCAAAAACCCACAAATGATCAAAAATCCACACCAGTCAAACCCCCTAAACAAATTCAAATTCCAAAGCATGACCAAAGGCCTCCACCTCATCATTCAAAAATGGATGAGAATCAGAAACAAGAGCAAATACCTGATAACGACCAGCTGCAAACAGCTGTTGAAACTGAACTGCCAACCCAAAAGCCAAAATTACCAGAAACGGCTCCACCTCTTGCCCAGGGTCCTACATCTCAGAAAAAAACATTAATTTTGAACACAACAAACTACAAAGATCCTGTGACAGAACAACAACCTACATCTGATGAACTCTCAACACAAAGCCCTAAAATGGACAGGCCTGACCAAAAACTAAAACATGACAAAAAACTGACAAGCAAAGGCCATCCAAAACCAGATCAAAGATCTAAGTCAGATCAGCATTTCACACATGAAGGCGATGATGCTAACCTAAAGCCTAAACCAAGTGCAAAATTCCCGAAAATTAATCAAAAGCCTAAACCAAGGCAGAATACCACAAAGATTAACCAAAATCTTAAACCAGGCCAGAATATTACTAAAATTAACCAAAAGCTTCAACCAAGCCAGACTATTAGAAAAATTAATGAAAAATCTAAACCAGGACAGAAAATCCCTAAGCTTAGTCAACAGCCTAAACCTGGACAGGTACCTAAAAATAATCAAAAACAACCAGGGCTTGAGACAGACCAAAAGACAAAGCTGAAGCCTAAACCTGAAAAAACGCCAAAAGACAAGTTCCATTTAACCGATCAAATTCCTGAAGTAGAATCCAACAAAACATCTAAACCATGGCCTCCACCTCGACTCAGGCCTCCAACCAGACCTACATTCAAACCAGGAGCGACACGTGCTCCAAAGCTAAAACCAGCAGTACAGCCAGATTCACCCAAAAAAACAAAAACAGATTTAGGTCCAACTTACATCAGTGGGGCTACTTCAGAAAGCACCCAACACACTCAGACTGATGTAACACCTACATCTGGTCCTATAAAAAAAATTAC
>JAQQAE010005174.1:0-17912 GCA_029823295.1 Pseudamia nigra | reverse complement strand
GGAATTAGTCCATATATAAGGCGCACCGGATTATAAGGCGCAGTGTCATATTTGGACAAAATTGACGGCGTTTAGGTCCGCCTTATAGTCCGGAAAATACGGTAAGGGGAAAAGACAGTCCATCGTTACTTTAAAGAATGGTCCCTCAGTCCAAAAAAAATCTCAAGAACTTTGGGGGTGCCTGTAAATGCAATGGCCACAACCATCGAACTCTGAGGTGCTGTAAATTGGTGGATTGTGAGACCACTGTTGTAGTAGCACAGGTGACACGTTCAAAGTTCTTAAAATAACAAAATTAATCCACCAATTGAAATGAACATGAAATGAAACAAACACGTCAAACCAATGAACAAAAATAATGAAAATTAACAATCACAAACAAAAATATGCAACACTCAAAAAATGAATCTGAACTTTCAAGTAATTTTTCTCAGTTTAATTAATTACTGTACTTTGCCTTTGTCTGGGAGTTTGCAAGCAGGGGCCCGTGGTCACAGAGTGGGTGTGGGTGAGTGGGGAAGAATGGAATCAGCCAAGTTGTAATCCAGGGATTTGATGATATTTGTTCAGCAGGACAGGGTGCTGAACACTTTGGCCCTCATCTCCACACAGGCCTCTATGGATGTGTGTGAGGGTGTTCAGTGTGATGGGTGCAGTCCCACGTTGTGTATTGGTGTTCAGTAGAGTCACTGTGTGCTCCGTGATGCCTGCTGTACCTCGACTCTCTCTTCATTTGAAAGTGAATGGTACTTAAGCCTTTCTTTCAGTGGGTGGTACAGTAAATGTTTGATATGTGACTCAGTCTGATTTATCGAGGAGACACACTCCACAGTACCTCACTTGTTGTTTTAGTGTGTAGGTATTTGCTCTCAGACTTGGAATGAAGCCCTTGGTATTAGCATTGAAAAGCTTGTTGATGTTCTTCTGAGAACAGCTGGATAGAGCTTGATCACTCTCTGATTTAGTAGAGACTTGTACTGTAAACATTGACTTTTTATTCCCAAAGAAGACAGACACACTGTCACGTATTTGCTTAACAATATTTCCTAACTGTTTACAGCGAGATCAGCGAGTTCTCTCAAATGAAGTTGGCATCATCAGCAGCCGTCGGGCTCGTTTTATTTTCTCATCCTGCATCAATGCATGTTTCTGTCAGTGAAAGGGTTCAGTGCGAACACTGCTGCTGACTGACTCTTTTTGTGTGATATTACATTATTTTTGATTATTTTCATTTAACATTGGATCCATTCAATCAAAATCAGTTGTTTTCCTACATCTTATTCTCTTCTATCTTGAGGAAAAACTTTGAGCAGAACCAACGGCTCTGGGTAGGCGGCCATCTGCCTCGACTGGTTGGGGTTAGTGGACAGAGGAGAGACAAGCGTAGAGATACAGTAGAACAACAAACAGACAGAATATTTTTAAAGGTGAGGGGTTTTATTAGAATATCTGTGATCTTCTGTCTTGTGCAGTGACTCAGCATTTGGTCAAAACTGAGTTAAGACTAGAATTGCACCTTGTGGCTAAATTATTTTCCTTGTCAGAGAAATGGGTGTTCAGTTCCCTGTAAATACAAAACACAAGCAAAATTCATAGTAATCTACAGTGGGTTAATGAATTAATACACTGGCTTTGTTTTACCCTGGTGTTTTGCCTGAAAATGAACAAAATAAGATGCAAAATGTCAAACACAAACAGAAAAATCAAAGGAATTCACAAAATAAGGAAGTGAATCATTAAAAAGTTCAAAAAAGAAGCAAAAATCAATAATATCAAAAGCAAATTGAGCTTTATAATCAAGAAAATGACCAAAAATGAAGAAAATAATGAAGAAAACAAACAGAAGCATTGTGAAAAAGTAGCAAAACAAAGATAAATAAATGAAAATTAATTTAAAACATGAACAAAATAAAGAAATTAAGCAAAATCTGAACAAATTAAATAAATGAAATAATCAAAATACAAAATAATCAAGAAAACAAACAAAAAGAAGTACAATGAGCAAAATTATCAATAAAATGAACAAAAAAGGCAAAATGAAGAAGAATAAATGAAGAAGTAAAATTTATAACAAAAAATAAAGAAAATACACAAAGCAAAGTGAGAAAAATAATCAAAAAAATTAATGAAATGATAAAGAAAATTCATAAAAAGAAGCTAAATGTGCAAAATCATCAAGAAACTGATCAAAACAATATATCTATATAATTTTTTTTAAATTCTTTAAAGTAATTTTTCTCATTGTTTGCGAGTTGCTGCACTCTGCCTTTTCAGGGAGGGATAGTTTAACTCACTGTCGCCCTCTTGTGGTCTTGCAGGTGTTCTTCACCAGGAATGGGAAGCTCATGGGCCGGAAGGAGATGGTGGTTCCTCCTGGGGGCCTGTACCCCACTGTTGGAATGCTGAGCAGTGGGGAGAAGGTCAAAGTGGATCTGCATCCGCTCAGTGGATGATCTTCACTGGAGATTGGACTCCTGACGCCCTGCAAACAGCTGGCTACACTGTAGAGCTCACCCTCAGTAGCCTAGCATGCTGCTAACAGCATCACTCGCCGGATCACCCTCAGTTCATCCATGCAATCTTGTAATGCACGTCGCTGTCGTCTTCCACAGTTGTCCTGGCTTTAATTCATCAGACATGTGAAGTCCATCGTAATCACTGCAACACAACTGCAAAGTTGGAACTGCAGGCAAAGAGCAGACGCTGCAGCTGAAACTGTTAATTCTATGCAATCTGTAAATCTCTCCTCCTTTTCTCAGCGGTGTAAAGCATGTACTATATCTGAAGCTGTTAAATCCCTCTCATGGGGTCTGGCACACTTGGTTTATTGCATTTGTCTCGACCCCAAGTGAAGCAGGAGGAGGCCAACAGTTTGTTTCAGGGAGCAGACTCTCGGATTCTCAGTGTCAGTCTCCTGACCTGGTCTGTCGGAGAGGGTGCCCTCCTGTGAGCAATCAGGGACCTGCTGTCGCCCCACCTCGCCGCTCTCCCAGAGCTGGCTGGATGGGAACAGTGGATCTGTTTCAATCTGTCAGAAATGCATCCACGCTTGATTAGTGTTAGGGGATTCAGTAAAGTAAACACTTCTACTGAGCACCGTTAAATCAGCCAGAATCGTTTTCCATACGTGATGCAGTTTATTGTCATGTGGGAGTCAGGTTTGGAGCGGATGTGTCAGGTATATTTTCTACATGGTCTGGTAAATATTGATTTAATTCTTCAATGTTCAGGGAATGTGTTTTTGTTTTCGTACTTGGCACTTTGTAACTGAAACCTGGAGAGACAGTTAGGGAACAGTGTGTGTGAATAATAAACACCTTACACTATAATGCCTACTGATGTAATTGGGACTCAATTAAAAACTCAATTGCAAAACATTCTCAATGTAAGTTGACAGCAATTGGAAAAAAATTATCGTTGGGCTAATAATTTTGACCTCAGCTGTATGAGGTATGGCTGTTAAAACAGACAATGTTTGTTTCAATGTCTTTCTCCTTTAATCTCCTCCTCTTCTGCATCAACAGAATCTCCTCCTCTGCTGCATTCATGTCTTCTTCAGGCAGTCGTCTCAGAACTTCTGTCGTTCTTTTCTTAACTTCTGACACAGACTCAAAGCATGTTCCTTTGACATAGATTTGATGTGAAAAAGTCACACAGTGCTAGATCAGGTGACAAGAAGGATGATCAAACAATGTGATTTGTTTATGGGCCACAAACTGCTTTAGCGAGAGCAGAGCGTGAGCTGGAGGGTTGAAGTAGAATGGAACCATTTTTATTCTTATGCATATGTACGTGACATGCAGTGTTCCACCTACACCTCAGCTAATGGGTGAAAAGATTCAAGTGCTGTTGTGTACAATTTCACCAAAAATTTCAAGTTAACACGTTGCTCAAATTTAAACTAATCATTTTCTGACACCTTAGCACAAACCCATGCACTTCATTCAGTCGTTGGGTGTGAACGCCCCACCTTTAATATATAACACTCAGTGTAACTGTGAACCATGTGATTTTATCCTCATAAGCACAGTCTCATTATTTAATCGACATACAGTACTTTGTATATGTACCTGCACACATGGTGGCATTTTGCGGCACCTAATATGGCATGTTACAGGATTAGTCCAGTGAATGTTTCATTTCGTCACACAAGCAGACACTCATAATTGTTTCCTCTGCTTGTATGCAACCTAACCTTTTTTACTTTTCCACCTCCTTCTATGCACATATTAAGAATGAAAATAAAAATGGACCTAATGGTGTCCTATCCACTGAACATGAACTATTATCGTTATTTGTGGCCATTTCACTAAAATTAAATGATATAAAATGAATACAGTGATGCTCTTAAGTTTGTGCATAAATCTGACCTAAAGCATCATCAGATCTTCACACAAGTCCTGAGAATAGACAAGGAGAACCCAATTATACAAATGAAACCAAAAGATTGTACCTGCTCATTCATTTATTGCGAAGAATGATCCAATACTGCGTTTGTTGTCAGTACCTGGTTTGACCCTCTTATGCAGCAGTAACTGCTGATAAACACTCTGGGTCAATGTTGATCAGTTCTGCACATCAGCCTGCAGGAATCAGTCACTTCTGGTCCTCACAGAAGGTCTGGACTTTGACTTGGCCATTTTTAAATATTAACTTTGTTCCTCTTTACCTGTTATTTGGTAGAAAAACTAACCCTTCCTCCAGAAAATGACTCAAATTGAACCACAATGCAGAGATGGTGCATTATACTGTCAGGTGTTTTAGTATGTTTGATGTTTAATCCTCTGTTTGTTGAGAATTTACTCATAAACTTTTACCTTCCTTTATAACCTTAAAGGTGGACACCGTGCCATTTTGCTGATAGGGAAAGAGTTTAAGTACGTTCTTTAATTATCGTCAACATTCATAATTAAATAACTTCTCTGTGACGTCATTTGTGATGTTAAATTAACTGCTGGATGTTTGTGAAGACAATTGTATTTTGTTTCCGTGTACTGCATGCAGTAAACGAGCCGTTCAGCAGATTTAAGATGCGTTGTGTCTCTGCGCAGCACAAACGGTTTAAGTTAATCTGTGCGGCTGAAAGGAACGCTGTCGTTTTTCAGCATGTTTTCAGATGGAGCTGGTTTCCACACAAATGATGAAGTTGACGCCGTTCTCAACGATTTGAGTTTGATTAAAGGTTCTGACGTCCTGTTTGTGATTCTTATACTGTAACGGCCTCTTAATCAAAAGCATGTTTGTTCTTCTTATTCTCTGGGTGTGCACGCACACATCTATATTTGTTCATTACAACTTCAACAACCCTGTAACTCAGAGTGCACGTTCCTCTAACGCAGTGTTTCTCAAACTGAGGCTCAGGACCCAACACAGGACATGGAGCCTTTTTTATTGGATCAGCAATTCATTCTTGGTCTTTTTGTTCATGGTTTTGAGAATTTTAGTTTGTTTTCCTTGGTTTTTTTGTTTGTTTTTGTTCACTTTGTAAATTTTCTTTGCTCATTTTATTATCTTGGTCTTTTGTGGATTTTCCCCCCATTTTTTAGGTATTCTTTTTTATTTATTTTGTTCATTAATTTATTATTTTCTTCTTTTTCTTTGGTTTGTTCAATATTTTCTTAATTTTTTCTTTTTTACTTGATTATTTTGCTAAATATTTTGAAATTTTCGTGGTTATTTTGATTGTATTTTTGAGTTTTCTTGGCCATTAATTTTTTAATCATTTTGTTTTGTTAATTAGTTGATTTTTCTTCTTTTTTATTCCATTTGTTTATTGTCTTGTTAAGTACAACATTCATTCTTATATGGCTTATTGTCTTTTATATTTAAATAGGAAGAATTTTTGAGTCTGTTCCAGGGAGACGAACACTGCTTTAAAGGAGGCTTTAAAAGACAAACCTGAACATAAACTGATTACACAGGGTCACTAATATATCACATGTGCTGGAGATTATATGTTTGGTTTTGCTGTTGTCTTCTCTTTTCACTGTGACCTCAGTAATAAGTAGAGCTGGATGATAACACACTGAAATGTTGATGATTATTACAATAAATGTCATTTTTTAAATTTAAGTTTAGAAGCTGAAGTTTGGGCCATGAGTGAAGCTTGATGGAACCTGATGAGTTTTTGTGGTTTTAAATCATTAAGACAGAAGGGTTGTTTAAAAAACACACTTATAGCCCCGCATTATTTATTCAATCCACAAAAATGCAACAGAACCAAATCAGGAATAGTTCAGCCAGGTGCAAAATGCCAATTAAAACGAATGCATTGCTATTAAAACAGAGTTTGACTTGTATTTCATTGGGGACAGTAGGAACACAACATATATCAAGTTGATAATATACAGCCATTTCTCAATTTTCTGTATTCCTGTAAAGATTGTCTAGGGATGGTTTTACACTAAAAATGAGTTAAACTCATTGAAAAATTGTCATTTGAAACAGCTCATGTGAAACTGTGATTTAAAACATGATTTGGTTCAAATGGAGCATCCAAGAAGAGGTTTAGTCCTTCTGGGTGGAAGATAGACCCAGGAACATTGAATTTCTTTACATTATGTTCCTCAGTGGACAGGACTGGATTTGGATATTTCATCCACAAAGGTTTAGAAAAGAATTTAAAGTTTCAAGGGAACTGAATGTATCACACCTAAACAAAAACCTTATCATTTGAGGACAATGAAATATAAATCAAAGTAAATTTTAACAGTGCAGGTTTACTTTTTAATTTACATTTTCCACCTGGCTGAACTTTTTTGGAATTGAGGTTGTGCTGAATTTTTGCTGTGCTATGTAATCTGTCTTATGTTCCCAGATTTTATTTGTCCCTGGTGTGCAGCACTTTGTTTCAGCTGTGTTTGTTTTTTTTTTTTTTTTTTTTTCAGTTGACACATTGATAATAATAAAATAATTTTGAAATAAACTGCCTCAGTGCAATATGCATCGCTGTGTATTTTGCACTAAATCAGTGCATATTGCACTGGTTTTAAAATGCGATGGTGCCACTGCAATATGTAATTTAATTTATTTAAACTTATTATGTATTTCATTGAGGCAGTTTATCACAAAATGTGGATGTTATTATACAGTAAAGCAAAAATGTAATGGAATGCACTGTTGGAACAAAAATGTAGAAGACAAAAAAAGACAAAAATGATGTGAAAACACAAGATGTAAAGATATCAAAAACATTTGAACTTTTTTTCATTCGATTGTTTTTAATTTCATGTTTTGAAACTAGTGATCTTTTCTTAGAGACAATAGACAAACAACTAGTGTGTTCATTTAACCCTGTTTCCAAAAAATATGAGCCATTATGCAAAAGGCAAAAAAAGCATTGTGGTAAATGATTAACATAATTGATATGTTGTCCCTGTGCTGTTTCCAGTTAAATATGGGGTTTCATTGTTCTGCAGATCATCACGTTGTGTTTTTATTGACAGTTTACACAGTGGCTTAGGTTCTTTGCAACAGGCTATCATGATTAAATAATATCCATTTATCATCCAGCTCTATTTGTGATCTACTAGTGTTTTCTTTTCCTTCAGGGCTGGATAGAGACTTCAGTTCGGGTCGTCAAAGCCTGAACATATTAATCTATAACTCTGTAAACGTACGCTAGACAGTGCAAAGATGTGTGTTTCTTTCCTTAATGTGACACAGATGTGGCTGTTTTCAACCACATCTAAGTTCAGGGTATTAAAGTCACTTATATTAAAGTTTACTCAGAATCTCAGTTTACAAAACATGACATGTTCAACCAAATTAGAGCTAAATCCGGTTTAAAACTTTTGTAGCTTGTCCAGCTGTACTCAAAGTAATTCCTCGCCTTGTTGACTTGCACTATTACGGCCTTGTTCACTCTGTGTGTGATCATCAATAAAGATTCAAATGTGTAAATGAAAAGCTCTGTTTTGTCTTAGCATCCGCAGATGTTGGCTTGACAATCTCGTGCCCATGTCCACATACCTGTTGTGCCAATGAGATGACATGCCCGAACCAGAGATTTTTGGGATAGGTGGCGTTATTGGTTTTCAGTAGGGGGCGCTAATGCTGATTTCAAGAAATAACGTAATGGCTTGAAATTGTCTGCACCAATTTACTTGAAACTTGCCAGAGTTGTTGACCACTATCAAATCTCAATCCTGCCAATTTATAGGATACATGGCGTTACTGTGTGGGGTAGGGGGCACAACTTCCTGTCACATTTGCAAGTCCTTGACATTAGCTGAACCAATCTACTTGAATCTTGCAGGAAAAGTTAGAAATTGGGTGGCACAGTGGTGAAGTGATTAGCACGTACCTTGCTGCAAGAAGGTTGTGTCTTCAAATCCTGAGGTGGGCACAGAGCCCTTCTGTGTGAAGTGATCTGGATCCAGGAGATTTTTAAAGGATTCTTCACCATTGTAGGAGGGAGGGAGGCTCAGTGCATCACAGTCCCCCAGCAGCCCAGGACTATGCTGCAGAACTAAGAGAGGATTAAGGGTCACCTGACCTAGCCCCAACTCCACTTTGAGCCTACTTTTAAAGGTACAGAGTGTGTCTGCATCCCGGACCCACAGGAGAGGAGCTTGGTAATTGAAGGCTCTTCCTCACAGTCTAGTCAGAGATTCAAGGAACCGCAAGTAGGGCTGCACTCTGACAGCGAAGAGTTCTGATTGGTTTATAAGGAACTATAAGATCTTTGATATAGGATGGAGCCCTATGGTTTATGGCCTTGTAAATTAAGAGGATTTCAAATTCCATTCCAAATTTTACAGGTAGCCAATGAAGAGAAGAAGCCAGTACTGGAGAATATGATCTCTTTCTGACTCCAGTTAACTCATGCTGAATTTTGGATCAAGTGGAGGTTTAATATATTTGAACATCCTGCCAGTAGTGAGTTCCCATAATCCAGCCTAGATGCAACAAATCCAGGGACTGATTTTACTGCAGCACCTTGGGACAGGATATTCCTAATTTTGGCAACATTGCAGAGATGAAATAAGTCAGTTCTTGACATTTGTTTTATTTGAGAACTGAAGGATAAGTCCTGGTCCACAATCACTCCCTGGTTCTTCACAGCTGCACTGGATTCTACAGACATGTCTAGATGGAGGAAGTCATTAGCTAGTGTGCTCCTTGGATTCCTAGAGCCCATTACAATAACTTCAGTTTGATCCTCATTCAGTAGAAGATAAGAACTGTGTAGTTGTGAAAGAAATTAAACCACATTTCCAGAACAGTCATGTTTATTACAAAGAATTCATTTAAAAATTTATTTAAAATACACAGTAGTAATCTAGAATATTTGGTCCCCTGATAAAACATCTGTTGGGTGAAAAACATCCAGTTATAACAAAACAAGAAACAGTATTTAACATGTACATAAGGAATGTTGAAAGTGAAATCAAACCCATTTAAAAGCAGATAAAAGTGTTGCATTTCAGCTCAACTACATTATGAGGTTGTGAAGTGACAAAAATTTTATTTGAAGAGCTGATTTTCCTCAGTCTTTGTCAAAGGAAAAAAAAAAAAAAATTGTTTTACAACAGCAAGTTTAATCTTTTTCAAATAAACGACAACTTTCATAGATGCCTAATGTAACTACACAAAAATAAACAGATTCAAAAAGGGTCACAACTTTACGATTTATGTCTCAAAATATCCTTTACATGGGGCAGCCATTTAAATTTTGTATATTAAAACCTAAAAAGGTCAGCCAAAGTACTGACTGAACGATAAAGACTAGGGTAAAAATACAAGTTAAACTGTCACAATGGCTTTAAACGTTTCAAGGAGGCACAAATAAAGAGCTCGCGTCAGACTCTTTACGAAGAAAAATCTAAAAATCAAAGGGAATGGCATGTCGTGTGTGCGTTTCCATGGCTAAGAGCAGACATTTCATTCTCACACATCCTCCTCCTCCTCTTCTTCCTCATAGCATCGGTTTCTTTTGATCATTTCCTCCACTGTCAGCTCCTCTTCCTCCTTGTCGTCCACCTCCTCACTGTCCCAGAAACCCACATCCTGGGACGACCGGCTTGCCTCCACCTCGGCCTCAGGTGAAGAGATGGACGTGGGTTCAGTCAGCGTCTCCTGCCGTTTCATGTCTTTTTCCATCTCCCCTCCATCTTCTTCCTCCATCTGCTCTTCTTCCTCGGGTTGTTGGCCTGCAGTGTCATCTTCCTCCTCCTTCCTCAGGTCATGTTCTGGGGTCTCCTCGCTCATGTCCCTGTCTGGTTCGTCCTCTCCTGAGCTCGTGTGGATGTCCACGCAGCTGTCCTCAGTGGGGGTGTGGCTCCCTGATGACTGGTGCTGCAGGTCCATGCTCGGGGACTCGGGACTGGGCAGTCGCTCTTCCATCGGCTCTGCAGGAGGAGGAGGCGGGGCGTCTTTTGCTTCCAGACTCTGGTTGGTTTGTTCAGCCAGAGTGAAGGGCAGGCTGCGCTCCTTCAGGGATGAGCTCTGGCGCAGGCAGGACGTGTCCTTGGCCTGTTCTGGAGTTGAAGAGGGGGATTCATCCTCTGGGGGCCACTTGGCTTTGATGGGTTTACTTGTGGGTCCCGTCTCCGTGGTGGATGTACCATCATCTGGCTCTGTTCGTGGTGGCCAAGAGATCTTCAACCTGCGGGTTTCGGTGGGCCTGTCCATCTTCTCTGGTGATCCCTGCCCCAGAGCTTCCATGGTGGCCATCAGGACGTTGACTTTGGCCAGAGGGGAGTCCTCCACAGTGGGGCTGGAGAGGTCTGAGGCCTGGGACGGACTCTGGATGTTTGACGGCGGGGAGGACTCCCCTCCCTCTGCTTTAGACTCCCACAGCTCCTTGTGAGGCCTGAGGCCGAAGCCCTCGTCATAGTTTCCTTTGGACTTGAAGAGCTGGCAGAAATGTGGTTTACAGTAGACGTTGCTCTGCAGAGAGGCGTAGTTTGCCAAACTGGGACAAGACAGATGAAGAAAGTCAAATCATCCAGTTAAAATACATAAGACGTTCTACTGGCATCACCCTGTTGTAGACCTCAAATGGAAATGTGTTGGTTCAACATTAAAGCTGTTCTGTAAACTACATTTGCTGCTCCAGTCGAGATCTGCTTTAGTTTTCTACATCCATGGTTCATCTCTGTTAATTCCCAATATGTTCAAAGCCAAGTGGCTCAGTTAACAGTCTGACAGACGGTCACAAAATTTTGTGCAAACGTTCGCTTTTACTTGAGTCTGAACTGAGAGGGTTTTGGTAGTGAAAAGTCAGTGACTTCATGTCATACCACAACATGAGAGATTTGAATGACCGTTTTCAAATTCACCTAGACTCAGTGATGAACTTGATCAATTTTGGTGGTCAAAAAGGTCAAAGTTGTTGTGACCTGCTGATAATTCAAAGAAGTACATGAAATGATTATGATGCGGATCGTGATCTTATTCAACTTACACTTCTTGTTCCTTTCTCCAGACATGTTGAAATTATGTTGAACAAGAAGCTATTTTAGACAAAAATGTATCAATTCCATTTTAAAAGTAGAATTAGAGAATGTCAAAAATAATAACGAGACAGTAAAATTTCAAAACAAAAAAGATATACAAAATGAGTTGAAAAACAGTATTCATAACCAAGAGTGGAAATTTGACTGTTTCTATCTTGAATGGACAACTCAAAGCCACCAACCCTACTCACAAAACATCTAGCTGCAAACCCCAACTTCAGATGACCAATAGTTTGCAATTCTCCTGCTATGCCAGTGATATTTATAGTGTGTAAATAAAAAAAAAAAAAAAGTGCCAGTCAATACAGCTTGGATTTAAGTACTTATTGAGTTTGTCAAATATAACGGGCCAGAATTTCAAAAATTGTGCCTGTATCCCCAAGTGTTGTTATTCAGCTCCTAATGTAGGCTAAAAACTTCTAAGCAGTTTTAGCTCAACAGTGATTTAAAAAGAAATCTTCCAGCAACTGTGATGGACTGAAGTAAAACTTTTATCTCAGTGAGGAGGCAGAATCAACCATGTATGACTCATGATTTGGAAAGCTGTGATTGGTTGATCACATCTGTCCAAAAAAGGGCTTCCAAGGTAACATGAGGCAAATGAATAGAGTTCCAGCTGGACTTGGCCTGGTATGTACTGTAAACGTGCATCCTCCTTACCTGAGTTTGGTGCTGCAGTGCGAGCAGCGAAAGCAGGAGGTGTGATAAACACTCTGATTGGCCACAAGTCTCTCCAGAGGATAAACGGTTTTGTTACATGACACGCATGTCTCTCTTGCTGGCAGACGGAAACTCTGCAGAAATAAAAATCAAACCATTTACTTGCAGAGATGAGGAATGTTTCAGAGTGTGCGATGAGCTCTACTGTCGACTCACCCTGGGATTCTTGGACTGAGGCGACTCTTTCTGATTGGACGACACTGGTCCAGAGGCAGCACCTGCAAAACCACACAACTGGTGAGAAGACAGTGACACTTTGCAAACACTAGAGGGAGCCATTTCACATCCAATACAGAAGAGTCTCCCTTTTACCCTTTAAATATTTAAAACTCTTTAAACCAGTGACTTACAGCTCAAGGTTCAAAACAAAATGTATTTTGTCCTTTAAGCCCAAATGTATAGAAAATAAAATCTACATTTAAAGTAAATCCATCAACACATAACTTCATGCAATTTATCCTTATAATAAGCTGAAAAAAAAATGAACTTTTCTAGTTTGATTCAAGTGAAAATGAACAAAATCACCATGAAATTGTGAGAATTAAAAAAAAAAATCAAAAACAAACCAAAAATAATCCACAAAAATGGAGAAATTCACAAAAAAAAAAAATGCAGAATGAGCGCAACTGTACAAAAAGAACAAAAATAAATAAAATACAAAATTAACACAATGCACAAAAATTAACTAAATTAGCTTTAAACTAACTAAAAATCAAGTTCAACAAAAATGAACAAAATTATAAAGGAAAATGAATAAAACTTAACATAATGACCCAAAAATTAACAATGAACATAACGTATTAAAGAAAAAACAAAAACAATGCAAAATATGAAGAGAGGAATCACAAAAAATGTAGAAAATTATCCATAGCATGAACATAAGTGAACAAAAAACAGAAATGAATAAAATACACCACAAAATGAACACAAGCAACAAAAATTAACAAAATTAGCATCAAATTAACCAAAAATTATCAAAATAAGCAACAAGTTCAACAAAAAGGAACAAAATAATAAAAGAAATATAAAGTGAAATTAACTTGATGACTGAAAACTGAACAGTGACAGACATAATTAATATTAACAAAAATAATCCACAAAGTTCACCTAAAAATGCATAGAATAATTCACAGAATGAACACAAGTGAACAGAAATTAAATGTGCCACAGACTAAACACAATAAGCAATTGACATAAAAACATCAAATTAACTAAAATGATCAAAGTAAGTTCAATTAAATTTTTTTTTAAAGTACCTAATCAATGTTGACAAACAAAATGAGCAAAAGAAAACAAACATGCAAAATAAGCCATAGAACTAACACCAAAAGCTTCAAAAATGAACAAAATTAGCCTCAAGTTCAACAGTAATTACTACAACACAAAATAATGAACATAAAATGGACAAAATATTAAAGAAATGAACAAAAATTCACAACACAACCAACAAAAAAATTGACAAAATAAGAAAAAAAAAGATCAAAAAAAATACACAAATCAAAAAAAGTGAAAATTAAAAACGTTTAGACTATCCCAACTCATGACCATCTCCAGGCGCTGACGTTTAGAGACGTTACACTGTGTTTATGGAAGAATCCTCGAACAAATGCAGGTAATTACTCTTTATTCACCGTTTACAAGCAGCTCCATTTTCTAATTAACAATAACTGCACGGATTCATGAGGTGTGAGTCATGAAAGTAAATTACCATTGTTCTCCGAGGTCAACACTTTCCTGGTGTTTGTCTCCGTCTCTGGACTCTGAAACCAGAGAAGATGAGACAATCAACACATGGGACAAGAAAAAAAATAAAAATCTGACAGGAGACTGAAAACTAATAAAGTTGCAACATCCTCCATCTAGTAATTAAAAAAATAATAATTTAAAAATTGACAAGGTTGGAAGCAATTTCCATCATAAAACATCTCAAAATGGGGAATGTTCATATCCGTCGATGTCAATTATCACAATGAATGTCAAATTGGTTTTTATTCAATTATGTAAAGAATTTCAGCCGTGCAAAAAGCCACAAACATGAAAACATGTTCATGACAGAGATGAAAGAAAGTGAAAATGAAAGACACAAAATGATGAAGACGACATAAAAGATGGAACCAAGAGACAAAAAAAGTAAATAAAAATAAAACAGTGATAAACTACACAGAAAAACAGGAAAAATGCAAAGAGATGAAAACAATGGATGGGACACAAAAAGACCTAAAATAAAACAAAGCTGTAATTCAAACAAATTGAACAGTAAATTAAACAAAAAGACAATTCAAAAATTAAAAATCCAAAACAATGAGCATAAATTGACATAAAATAATTCTGAAAATTGACCAAAATGAACCGAATATACAGGCCCCCCCAGGCGCCGCCCCTGTTTTAGATCACCACATTTAAATTTGTATCCTGAACAACATTATGGTCGGCCAAACAAAACTGAAAAGGATGAGCTTGAATGGAGGTCCAAACTAGATAATCCACAAAAATCAAAAAGTAACAGACCACGTATTAAATAATTTACAATGGACAAAATACAAAAAAAAAAAAAAAAAAAAAAAAAAAAAAAAAGGTCAAAACTAAAAAACAAGAAAGTAAATAAAAATCATCAAGAAAATATCCAACACGTGTGGTTTTCCTTCTGTTGGCTGGACCGGAAAATTGGTTTGAATGGATCAAGATAAAAGATATTGGTAAATATTCACAGGAATTTAATGACAAAGTAAACAAAATGACCAAAAATGAGCAAAAGTGGTGAATCAAATATACCAAAAAACAAAATAAGCATATCATTTGCAAAACCAACAGATATGAATGGAACAACAAACTAACACTGAATAAAAGGTGAATAAAATAATCAAGGGAACGGCAAAAACCATCAAGAAAAAGGAGGAAATGTTATTAAAATTTACAAAAAAAAAAACAAAACAATGAACACAAGTTGACAGTAAAAAACATTTTTTTTTTAAATGAACAAAGGGGGCAGATATATTTGTGGCTCTAGACAGTTTTGTTTGTTTTTACATTTTTTGTCCAACAGTGGCTCTTTAGATTGCAAAGGTTGCCGACATCTGGCTTACACCACAATTAAATACTTTCAACCCAAAGAATCAAATTATAATTCATTCTATGATAAGAAGTGAGTTTATAGTGACTTTTAAAACAAAGACAAATATGACCTTTAATTATCTTTTCCCGCTTTCAGGTATTTGGATTAGATTGTCCTTTTCAGAATATAAAAAGATCAAATTATGGGTTTTAGTCCAAATAAGGATAGCACTTTTTATTTTGGACTTGACGGGTTTAATTCCCCCCCCATCTCAAATCGGTGCCCCAGCCCAGCCACCCTGTAGAAAGTTTTCCTGGACCCTCCCCAGGCAATATATGCAGGCCCCCCACACGTCTATAGAATTATTAAATGTTGTAATCCTCACCACATCCAGACTGAACGGAGGTACGTTCTCCTTCTGCTTCAGACAGAACCCGTCCAGCTGATGATCACCCTGAGCCCAACAGAGACACAGCTGTGTGAGAAAACACTCCGCGCAACACAGACTAGCGCTACAGGTTTGGGTTCATTCTGATTGGATGCAGCCGGGTACTCACATTGGTCGAGGTGGGAGTGACATCCTGTTTGGAGATGGCGGCCTGGTACAGAGCCATCCTGTCCCGCAGCGGAGTGGATTCTGCCAGACTCCCATCTGGAAAAAAACAAAAACAGAAATGTTCACAGGTGATGTCAGAAGACTAGAGCCTCCACCAACTCCCAAAACCAGCAAAATGACAATATGATCCACCTGAAAAATCACCATGAAATGACAGTGGCTGAACATAATAGGGAAAGGGTCTGCAACCTGTGGCTCCAGAGACACATGTGGCTCTTTAGCCCCGCCAATGATGGAAATAACACATTATAGTAAATAAAATAAGCACCAAGCGACAAGAAAATTACATAAATGAACAAAACGAAGGGGGGAAAACAAAAATCCATAAAATTGACAGTATAATCAAGCAAATTATGAGAAAATGAACAGAAATAAGCAAAATAATGAACATGATCAAAAGCATAAACAAAAAAAGGAAACTGAACCGAATTTCACAAATAAATCAACTTGATTGAAATTAAACATGAACAGAACGGTCACGTAAATAAAACAAAGAACATTGAACCAAAATACTGCATACAAAAAAAAATAATAATAATAATAAAAAAAAAATAATCACAATAATGTACTAAATTACTAAAACAAAATTCAGAATAAAAAAAAAATTATAAAATGAACCAAGATGAACAAAAACTTGCCTAAAATCTGCGAAAAAGAATGAACCAAAAATGACCAATATAGTCAGTAAAATGAACAATGTAAAAAAAAAATAAAAATAGTAAAAGTAAATGAAAATGAACAAAATTAAAAATTGAAACATATGCATTTTTATTTTAAAGGTTTCAGACCCCTGTTGGACGACATCCTTCATCCCCACCCCCGTCACACTGCTCAACACCACAGCTGACGGCAAACTGAAGACATCCTAGTCATTTCATCCTTCTATGAGTTTGTCAATGAATTTCCCTGAAAAGGGATTAATAAAGTTCACTCAGTTTGGTAATGTGTGCCGGTGAGGTGCTAAGCCTGCGGTTGGGTCACTGCAGCAGCGCCCCGCCCTGGGACCCTTCTAGCAGGACGATGCCTGCCCACGCGATGCCAGAGGAACGCAGGCCTTCCCGAATCAGGAGCAAATGCGCATCACACTGAAGCTGCCTGGGACATTCTGGGCTCCTCTTTCAGGAATGCAGAGCAACTCCGTAACGGCAGACATACCTTCAGTCCAAGTGTAGACAAGTAAGTGCTGAGATCACATTCAGAGGAGGATACACCTCCCTTTAAAGCCCGAACCATTAATAAAAAAAATGCTGGAAAACTCTAGAGTTTTTAAATGGACCTTCAAACCAGTGAGGGGAGGGAAAAAAAAAAAAAATCTATGCAAAAAACACTTTGTACATCAGAGTTTTGTATCATATTTGATCCACCAGGCATTTGTTGCCACTGATTCTTCATTACAAAAACAGTGAACAAACATACAGAATATATTGAAACTCCCAACAGATGTGGCGTGTTACTTCTCAGCTCCAAACGTGTTTAAAATGCAATGTACAGGTTTTTAAGGGGAAGAAAAAAAAAAAAAAAAAAAACCCACCACACACACACACACACACACACACACACACACACACACACACACACACAACTCAAAAGTTGATGAGGATCTCCAACATTTTTAGGGAAAAAATGCAAACAAATTTAGTTTGCAAAACAAATGACTACGTTGTTTAAAATGGATTTGGTCAGTAAGCTAAAGTCATTTGCATGTGTACACATGCCACTGGATGTGTGTAACACCAGCCAATGTGCACTGTTGTGACAGCACATTGTCAGATTGTTGCATTTTTGTGAAGAATAGAATGTTCGACAG
This sequence comes from Pseudamia nigra, assembly GCA_029823295.1. Classification (NCBI taxonomy): domain Eukaryota; kingdom Metazoa; phylum Chordata; class Actinopteri; order Kurtiformes; family Apogonidae; genus Pseudamia; species Pseudamia nigra. The sequence goes on along the minus strand of JAQQAE010005174.1, from coordinate 255 downwards.
TTGCAGTAAATTTGTGGTCAATTATGCCTCCTTAGGGTCAAAGGCATTGATTGACAGCCGAGTTATTAGGCAGGTAGACTGCCATTAAGGCATATAAACGGACCTCATACCTTGTGATGCTCGTCAAATTTTGACAAGTATATTCCACTGATTATATAATTTTCAAAAATAAATAAATAATATATATACAGTGGGGACAATAAGTATTGGGAAATGTAAAAATGTGCAAGTTCACCCATTTAAAAAGATAAGAGA
>JAQQAE010005173.1:0-17913 GCA_029823295.1 Pseudamia nigra | reverse complement strand
GGAGGGTCAACAGGTGATGAGAGAAAGAGATTTTATTGATTTTCAGGGTTGAAGGCGGGAGTTATGGGGAAGGGGCAGGGTGGGGGCAGCAGCAGAGATCGTAATGATATTAACACACAATTTCACAATGGCACTGGACCACTTTTCTGGATCATCTTCATCCTCAGATGCCATGTTGTCACGTCACCCTGCCCGCGCTTGGTCCCAGTCTGAAGGGGCAGGGCTACTGCTGCGACAGGGAGACCTTTACTGCATTTGTATACAAGCGTATTAATGTCATAAAGACTGTGTAGAATTTCATAGAAGTGAGTGAATGGTGTGCAACGGAGTACATGTGTGCATATAGCTGCAATTAATGACCACGTTAATCACTGGTTAATCTGCTCTTTGATTAGCCAGTCGTCAGTTGCTCTCTAAACTGTCTGAACATTTTGTTAAAATTAGCAATTTCGGTTTTTAAAATAAATCGAGGTACAAATAGGTTTTAGAACAACTAAAGATTTTTCATGACTTTAACTGTGTTATGGTTTGACATAGTTTGAGGTAGATGCAAAACAGGTCTGCTGGTTTCATTTAGCTTTCAGTTAATAGGAAAAATGCTCAATTTTAGTAGTTTTGTCACTTTTTTGTAATATCATATCAGTAAAACTGTTATGTGATTGAAAATCAACAAAACACTATACCATTTGAAAAAAAAAGTCCCTTGAGACATAAAGGGAGTGCAAGAAGGTATAGGTTAGTATTCTGTTCATATTAGTAGTTTCAGTGAGGTTTTATTTATTTATCTACTTATTTATTTATGTATCAATTAATGGATTGATTTCATTATTTATTTATTGGGTGATATGGGTATTATATCACACCATGAATAGTATTAATAATAATAGTATGTGTGAAATAAAAACTCAATGAAACATCATATCATAAGGGAAGGTAGGAACAGGCTTTATTTAGTTTTCAGTTAAAAATCATTTTAATGGTTTCTTTGAGATTTAATGTGTTTGTTTAATTGTTTGTTTCTTTGTGGGTCAGACTAAGGAGAACCAGAATTAGTCCTGCATATGCCACAATGCTGATATCTACATACATTTTCTTAATCAGTTTTGTTCATTCCTAGTTAATCAGTGACTGATTGTGTATATCCTCATTTTGATTTCTGTTTCAGTTTTGGCTTAGTTTTAAGTGTCAAAACTGACCATTATAGCAAAAAATTGTATATCTCAACATGATGGATCAGTTGTTACTATTTTTTAATCAACTAAGCTTTTACTTGATGAGTGTGTGAATGTGTGGGCTTGAATGTGTTGGTCACTGTGCGCACATGTCCTGACACCATCAGCTACAGTAGGTCGCCTCCAGTGCCTTACACTGTACAGGACATGACGACGTGTCCATCTGAGACTCTCACAGCACGCACACTGAACATTTCAATGTCCTCATCGCCTCATCTTCATCCCTCCCTCCCTCCTCACCCACTCCTCCTCACTCCTCTTTCTCTGCCATCGTTTTGTCTGGGCGGGCAGGACGTGTGTCCCTCATCTCACCCGTCATCTCTGCCGTCTGTTGTACATTTTGGCTCTGTAATTCTTGTGTATATAACCCATAAACTTTCTGAAAAACTCACCGTGTTCATCGGCTCCTGTCCTTTTCTTTCTCCTCATTGTTTCTTCATTATGCATGTCGTAACTCTCATCGACGTTAGGTGGCGGGATTGAGCTTCCACTGTCAGGGCTCTGAAAAGTGTGTGTGCTGTGCAGGTTGAGTGAGTGGGTGTGTTTTGTCTGTGAATGTCTGCACTGCAGTGTGGATGAGCTCATGTGTACAGACTGCTTCTGTTCATCACAGAACTGAGCAGGCATGGAGTCAATTTCATGATCATTTTTGCACATGCATCACTTATTTATTTATGCTCCAATTTCATTTAAATGGACATCCTGTGTGCAGAAATTGACAGAAAAATTGTCTATTTAAGTATGTTTAAAGCTTCACCAAATATATGTCTGGATGCTGATTAGCAAAAGAACTTCAAATGACACGAGAAGAGCTAAGTCATTGTTAAAACTTTCTGCAATTTATAGGTTTTCAGTTAGAAATCCACTTCCATTTATATTCTGTTATTTTTATTCTATCACAAGTTGGCATTCATTGAAATTACTCGATTAAGCCCTTAATAGGCACACTAAAAATTAGACTTGGAAGAAAGTATTTAAAAACACTCTACTGTGTTGGCAAACTAGCTAGTAGCCAATCATCCATGGCAGACCAATATAAATGATGAAACAGGTGACCTGCAAGTCAACCTCACAGTTGTCAAGCTAGTATGTCTGTTCTTTTCTTACCTGTTACCAGATGTTGAAGGAACTTGAAATGCAGGCTGCCTCTCATTCATCCTGTGGTTGGATAAGCTACACAAGCTGGCATCTCTTTTCCACTCTGCGAGTGAGTGCATGAGCTCATGCACCTATGAGGTTGTAAGAGGTGTTGAGTGTCACCTGTCCATATATAGCAGACCGCTACAAATGATTGGCTAAGACTAATTTGCCAGCATTGTAGACAGCAGCTTAAATGGTGGAATTGTGTTTTTACAGTAGCGCCATATTAAACAACTTTTTAGTTGTAACTTCTGTCGAGAACTAAGAAGTCTTGGAATTACGCATATTTTTTCATTTGTGCAACTGGAGTTGTTTTATTTTTTATGTAAAGGGAGAACAGACAGAACATTTTTGCACTATTCAGTCCATATCAGCTTTTAGATTTTCTGTATGTGACGCTGTACTCCATACAGTAACTGGGCCTTTAGTTACATTGTTGTATTGAACACTATGGTTATTTAGATGAACACGCATCCAATCACAAACCCTGGATAGAAAACGAGATCCAAATCCAGCTGACTGAAGTTACATCATGCAGCTTCAGTCTATTTCAATGGTTATGGCAGAAATAATGGGGATGAATATGTCACATTATATTAAACACAGATTAAATTGGTCTATTGTTTCATCTGAAAGCAAAACACGTCAAATTCACCCTGAATGGAAAAAAGAACAATTTACTTAGTAGGTATTTATGGTGAGGCAGCAGAGCATCGGGGTCAGTTTGACCCTTAATGGGCAAGTTAACCACATGTCACACATATTCATAAGTGCCATAGACACTCACTTTATTTCCATATTCTTATAATACTGCTATAATAGAATCATTAGCGAGGCTAGAACATGAAAATCAATGTAATTAAAATTTCAGTCTTATTTAAGTCACCGTCTGAGTAGCAGCTTCATGCTATTTGGTGTTGTCAAACTTGAATAACTTTTTAGATGTTCATGCCTGGTGGATATAATCATTATTATACAGTCAATACAGAGAGAGGATAAGGAAAAACAAAGGTTAATGTGGTCACAATGCCTGTTAGATGGTTGAAATTTTTAAAAAAAAGTATCATTAACAAAAGAATAACAACTGCTTAAATTGCTTATGTGATTAAATTAATTTGCATTCTACTTGCAACTGATTTAAGGATGAAATGGGCATAGTTTATTTATTTGCACAAATGGCCGACTTTTACTCACCATTCATCCGCTATGACTGTTTTGAGACAAATGTGTGGTTGAAGTGTCTCCTACCGTCGCCTCAGGAACCCTCATGCCCCCTCTTTCTTCCTCTCTATCTCTACGCTTTTTTCTTTTTCTCTCTTTTCCATTTGTTTTCATTTCCTCATCCAACTGGAGACGAGTTGCTTCCACCTGATCTGACCTCAGCATTTTTAACTCTCACCCCTCGATGCCAAACATCCACATCCATCATGCTGCAGGCTGATCTCTCCCAACACATCTCAAGGTGCTGCAACATCTGGATGTCTGCAGGGTCTGGTTGTAACCCTTTGTGGCTCTGATTTGATCACGTTGTGACCATCAGCTGTGTCATGTCATCACCTTGAACCAGTGTGCAAAGGGTGACCAAGAGTGCTAACGCACAGCAGTAGACATGACCACAAGCACCTTTTATAATCATTTTGTTTCCATTTGCACAGGTTAGCATGAATCATTGGTTGGTTAAATGACATAATTCATAGCTCTGACAAAGACTGAAGTAAAATGTTGGACTAAAGCTGCAGGGTTTAAAGATTCCATTGGTTCTGAGGTTTATATAAACTCTGTGAAGTAAAAGAAATGCTGTGAAAATATGAACAGTCCTGAGAAATGCAACAAAATGGCCAATTTGAGGGGAAAAGCCATTTTGAATTTTCTAACATGTGACATCACAAGTAAGAACCAATCAAAGTGAATGCATTTACCCCACCCCCATGACCCAAATGCCAATATTCTTGACATTTTTTTCTTAAAATTGCTGAAATGCAGAGGTGGATCATACTCACATTTACTCAAAGCTTTATATGGTAGTTTTTCCCATAAAATGTACTCCTTACAGTGGTTGTTCTGTGAAATACTTTTTAAGTCATTCAGTTTCACTTATGATGGAAAAAAAAAATTACTTCTACCTGGTTAAATTTTGCTCCACCTTGATTAGTAGGAATAAAAAATGTACTTAATAAAAGAACAAAAACAAAAAATAAGTAAAATAACAAAAGAAAAGATCAAAAGGAATAAATTAAGCAATGAAATGAGCAAAGATGTACAAAAATAATCAACAAAAAGAATAAAAACGATCAAAATAAACAAAATGAGCAAAAAAATTATACAACTGAACAAAACAAGTAATTTCAAAAATTCACTAAAGTACAAATGAACAAAATAAGCAAAAGGGAAGAATAGAATCAAGTAAATTAACAAAAATGAACCATTTAATCAAGAAATTGAACAAAAAGTTAAGAAAATAAGCAAAATATGAACAAGAAGGTTTTTAAAGGATTTTCCACCATTGTGAGATGGTGACAAATTCAACATTTGTCCTTCTGACATCACTAATAACACACAGACAGTTTAGCCAAAAAACACAGGATCACACCATAAAAGATACTACCGAGGGTTGAGGGGAAAAAAGCCACTGTAGGGTAACAAAGGAAGCTATAGACATGAAATTGACTCCAAATTGTAGTGGAAAGTCTACTGATTCAGTAATGTGCCCATGGATTTGATGTATCTTTGACATTTACCGAGCTCGAGCCAGAAGAAAATGATATGTATATGATTCCAAATGCTGATGGTAGGTTTTCATGGGTCAAGGAATTCAAAAATAAGGATCAAATAAATTTAAGAATATTACTTTGGGTGCAATAACATTATGGGGGAAATGAGCATAGGTTCAGGTGATAATGGTTTTCACTATGAAGATGAACTGAGCTGCCCTGGTGGAAATCTGCACTCTGAGTGTCCAGAATGCTCTTCCATATGAGGCCACCGCGTACTCACCCATGTCGCCATCTTGACAATCTGTGCCACAAGGGGTTAAAACGCACCTTCTCTTAAGTTTTAGAGAAGCCGGCCATCGTGTTGTCAGCACTGAGATGCATTTTTCGAAGCAACTCCAACGTGCTCTGTGTCATCACCATGCAAAATCATCCGACCCAGTAGAACCGAACCAGTGCCACATAGAAAACCATACAGGATTCACTCAGCAAGTTGGGGAAAAAAGAGAAAAAATAAAAAACATGGCAATTTAAGATAAAAGAGAAGTATTTAATTACAGATTTGCATGTGCAATGTGCATGCCACTACGTGGGGTAACAAGTCAACTTCAGGAATTAAAAAAATAAATATAAAGAAAAAAGTATATATGTAAAAATATATATAGATAGATGTTTTTAAGAGCAATGTGTTTCTTTTTTCTTCTATTTTTAAAAACAAAAAATGTGAAAAACTTGACCAAAAAAATGTAGAAAAAGGGAAAAAAAATATCAATGATGACAAAAAATGGAAATGACTTTGGTGATGAAATCAAAGAATGTTTGTTTGTTATATTTGCCAGTTATTTCACGGGGAAACACCACAGGGGAACAAGGATAGATAACACTTTAACTAACATTACATTAAAAAAAGATAAAAAGTGATTTTAAAAAGGAGGAGAAGGATTTACAAAACTTTTCCTTGATGAAAAACAATCCCTTTGAGCGTAAAGAGCTGCCTGAACCTGAATCTGGTGATGTTATTCCCGTTTATTCCGGCTATGAATTCCCTTCTTTCTCTCTCCGTCTCTTTCTCTGACCATCTCTTCTTTCTCTGTTTCTTTCTCTATCTATCTCTGCTGTTTCTACCAGTGCATTTTGTAATTTCAAACAGAACTCTTCCTAAAGAACCTGAATAAACCAGAGAGAATGCATTCTACCCATCCTCCGGTCTGTTTTATTCACAAACGCACCACGATTTCACATCAGTATTAGAGAAATAAAAGGGTCAGCTCTATGTTCCCTCATTTCTAAGATTGTTTTGTCTTTGTGCGCATCTGGAAACAGGATTACACACAAACTACTGCTCTGAGGTGTGTAGGGTGGCTCATGGAGTAAGGGGTTACTGTAAGGAGCTAAGGAAGGGTTAGGGTGAGGGGATTGGTCAACCCGATGAGGAGAACAGTGGCTTCAGAGAGACAGACACACACACTTACCGTTCTCTATTATGTAGTCAGATTACACAGAAATGTGAAACAAACATAGACACGCTCCCAAAATAACACCTAAAAACCATCATGTGCCACTTTGGGGTCTTAAAAACAACGCTTTACATTAATACAGTGGTACCTCGGACAACGAGTTTAATCGTTTAAAAGTGATCTGTGACTTGTTATCCGGTTAAAACCTCGTTGTCAGAGGTACATTTTTTGCAGTTTTTTTCCCCGGTATCCAAATTTCTCGTTGTCAGAAGAGCTCGTTGTCCGAAGTACCACTGTACTGATATTTTTTTGTGTATTTTTGTTCATTGTTGGAGTATTTTGTTAAATTTGACAAATTATTTTGCTCATTTTCATTCATCTTTTTGACATTTTTTGACATTTTTTATTTTGTGGATTATATTGTTCCTTCTTTTTCAATTTTTGTCCATTTTTTTAAATACATTGTTCCTTTACATAAATAATTATATTTTAGTTTGCAGCAACAACTGCAAGTTTCCAATAAGTGACATCTTTAATTCACTGCTAGATACTGATTGAAGTGCATGTGTTGTTGCTAAGGTGTCAGAAAATGATTTGCTTAAAAGTTGAGCAACACATTAACCTGAATTTTTTTGGAGAAATTAAACACAGCAGTAGCTGAATCTTTTCATACATAAGGGCCAGCGTACACTGTGTGATTTCAGACCCGATTCAGACCCAAATTGCAGCAGTGCACAGAGATCGTGACTCGCTCCCATCGCTGTTTTATGACCGGCTCAAATGGTCGGAGCCTCAAGTTGTGCATTGGGTAGGTTTCAAGCATGTTTGATTTCCATGCAATCACTGTGTATTTTCTGCAGATGCACCAGGTGTCACTCCAAAAGGAAAGAGAGAAAAGAAACAGGAAAAAAGAATTCACACAGGTGCAAAAAAACAGAATTTCTACCCAGTATTGTTTGAAAAAGAAGGCTTGGTGTGTCCGATCTCACTGGGACAGTGTCCTATGGCACAATCACATGCAGACGTCAGAACGCACAGCGTACTCTGGATTCGCATGTACTGTGTATGCAATTGAAATAGTCACACAGCGTACTATATGTTCATGTTCACATCTCAAATTGCAGTGTACAACATCCTTAAATGAGGTGTATGGAGAACACTGCGTGTCATGTACACGTTTGGCTGGGACAAAAATTTAATGAGGACATAGCGGATGTCCAAGACAATGAACATTCTGGATGCATCAAAAACCTCTGCAAACATTGAAGAAATTGAACAGATAATTTGAAAAGCCTTAGAAGACACGACTGTTGCGGAAAAATGGTTTCATTCTTCACACTGTGCTCTCAGTAAAGCAATGTCTGACCCAAAAACAACTCACAGTGTTTGATCACCCTCCCTGTTCACCTGATCCAACATTGTGTGACTTTTTCCGAAGATCAAATCTGTGTCAAAGGAGCATGTTTACTCTGTGTCAGAAGTTAAGACAAGAACAACAGAGGTTCTAAGACAACTGTCTGAAGAAGACCTACTGCACTGCATTGATCAGTGGAAGACCTGAATGCAACGGTGTGTTGATGCAGAAGGAGAGAAAACTGAAGGAGAAAGACAGTGAAACATATTCATGTTCAATAAAATGGTATTTCAGCATAAGCCTTATTTTTTAATAGCCATACTGTTTACACTCACTGGTCAATCCATTAGGTATGGATGTTAAAAACGGCTACCAACATAAATACAGTGGAACCTCAGGTAACGAATTCTTCTACCAGTGAAATTTTTGGGTTACGCAGAAGAAACCTGCCAAAATTTTGTCCCGTCTAGCAAAAAAAATGGTGTTACAAAACAGATAGACTCGGAAGTGAACTATCGCACAACCGTTCCCAGAAGTGAGACCCAAATTATTCAATTCAATTCAATTTTATTTGTATAGCGCCAATCATAATTGTCGATTATCTTCACAATTCGAGGCCGAGACCTCATGACTATACAGACAGTGAACCCAACAGAACCATACAACAGAGTAAACCCAACAGAGCAAGCCAAAGGCAACAGGGAGGAGGACAAACTTCTTTTAACGGAAGAGAAAAACCTCCAGCCGAACCAGCAGCTCAGGGTAGGCGGCCATCTGCCTCGACCGGCTGGGGTTAGTGGACAGAGGAGAGACAAAAGAAAAGAGTTGAGACGAACAAGACAGAACAACAAAAAACACAGATACTGTGTGACGTCCATAGATACTAGACCATTCCAGAACCAGCAAACGCACAGCAAGGGCAAGTAGCAAGGTAGTAGCTAGCTAATACCACAAGCTACCAAGACAGCAACCTGCTAACAACAGTAGCCTCCGCCGGCATCTGTAAACACAGCCTACCAGCCCCGTGTGGGACCCATGATCGAAAAACACACACAGCAGACGAGACCCAGCTGCACGGAGGACATTCATCACTGCCGAGAAGAAGAGCCAAGGTAAGGTGACATTCTAAATCATTTTTAGAACAAATTTCATGCATTCCTTTTCAGGTAATTAGCATAGATACATTTTCAAATAATAATAATGAATAAATTTGCACGTACAGTGTGTAATACATACTTTATATGGGAGTTTGTCGTGGGTCTTGGAACAGATTAATTGGTTTTACATGTATTATTATGGAAAAAACGGTTCTGTCTAACGAATTTTTTGCTTAACAAACGTGACGCCGGAACAGATTAATTTTGTTACCCAAGGTTCCACTGTACCTATAACATTTATCAACAGCTGACAGGAAACTGTTTCCATAGTGATGAGCTTCATGGTCATGTGACTGCATACCACACTGCCGTTAAGTTGACATATGAGATACTGCACTGCATACTGCTGATGAGAACAGCATGCAACATTCAGTATGTGTAACAACACAAAGGGCATTCTGAACACACCTTATCTTTGAAAGGTGGCCTGAAGTCACATGACCTGAGGGCCTGACCAATCCCCTTCTTGTTTATGTATGACATTAAGCACAGAATATCTGTACCCCCAGGATACAGAACCGAATAGAGAGTTAAGGAGGTACTTCTCCGTCACGGCTGATGACATAACTTACCGTGTTTAGTTGTGACAGTTTTGACAGAGACACGACAATGGCGATGATAATCCCTGTTGTAAAGAACAATCCATCTGTCACTTCATTCAAACACTGAATGAAACAAAAACCATGAGAGGGATCAAAGGAAGATAATGATTATTTTCAGAAAAGATGAAGACGTCTCAGTGCTTTGATGAACAGTATCTCACATTCAGTAAATATGGAGCCTAATTACACCAACAATGACCAGAAATTATTATTCAGTATAATTTAATCAGTGATTACTACATTAAAAACCAAATAACAGTTCATTTATGCTAATTTTTGCTCTTTTTCTTGATGATTTTCTTCATTTTCCTATTTTTTTATTATTTTCTCCATTTTTGCTAATTCTGTTTATTATTTTGTTAATTTTTTTATTGTTTTCCGGGTTATTTTGTTCACTTGCTTATATACTTGGTAATTTGAATTCATTTTCTTGATTATTTTCAAAATTGTTATTCATTTTTCTGATTATTTTGTTCTTTTTTGCTTGTTTTTCTGGTTATTTTGTTCATTTTTATTCATTTTCTTAATAATTTTCTTCACTTTTGCTCATTTCCTTCATTTTTTTTTTTGCCTGTTTTTCTGGTTGTTTTTGTTCATTTTTGCTCATTTTCTAAGTAATTTTCTTCACTTTTGCTCATTTCTTTCATAATTTTTATTTTTTGCTTGTTTTTCTGGTTATTTTGTTCATTTTTGCTCATTTTCTTAATAATTTTCTTCACTTTTGCTCATTTCATTCATTATTTTTTGGCCTGGTTTTCTGGTTGTTTTTGTTCATTTTTGCTCATTTTCTTAATAATTTTCTTCACTTTTGCTCATTTCCTTCATTATTTTTTGGCCTGGTTTTCTGGTTGTTATTGTTCAATTTTGCTTATTTTCTTAATAATTTTCTTCACTCTTGCTCATTTCCTTCATTATTTTTTTCTTTTCTTGGCTTATTTCTCTGGTTGTTTTTTAAATTTTTTCTGTATTCTCTTGATTAATTTGGTCCAAATTGTTTTTCATTTTGTTTCTTATTTTTGCATGTTTTCTTCATTTCACTGGTTTAGTGCTTCTTACTCATTTTTATTTAATGTGGTGAGTGACACACTCGCATCAAATTAAAACAAACAAAATTAGTTCATTTCTGTACATCTTAGTAACTTATACATTTAATATTGTAGTAAAATGCAGACAAGTATTATCACACAGATTCATTTTCAGTAGAACAATCCCTTGAGTTTTTCTTTTATTTACTTTTTGCAGAGTGGAAAATGAATCATTCTCACATCCACGCCCCCTCATCTTCGTCTGCATCTGGCACTACGTCATTAGTGTGGATGAACCCTCCTCCCATGTCTCTGTGGTCACATTTCATTCATTCATATCCCACCTCCTTTTTTCTATGATCCTCCTCACAATTTTCCTTCCTCCTCCACCGTCTGTCTGTCTCCCACCCCCACATTCAGATTGTGCTAATTTAAAATCTGTTTTTTTATCATTCCTCTACGGGCTTTTAAGGAAGACATGTCTTGCTGAAAGAGGTGGGTTGTACTTGACAATCACATTTACTCCTTTATGTGCACTTGAATAGTTTTAATCATAAAAAGTACTTCTGAGAGCACTTGTTTTGCACAATACTATTTACTCTTACTCAGTCACATTTGTGATTGAAAAAAATCTACAAACCCATTCTAGTGAAGTTGGGGCATTGTTAAAATGTAAATAAAGACAGAGCAAAAATGATTTGCAAATCCTTTTCTATCTATATTCAACTGAATACACTACAAGGCAAGATATGTAATATTCTAACTGTGAAACCTTATTGTTTTTTTGGAAATATTTACTCATTTTGAATTTGTTGCCTGCAACATTTTCCAGAAGAGCTGGGACAGGGGCAACAAAAGACTGAGAAAGTTGAGTAATGAGCAAAAAACACCTGTTTGGATCATTCCACAGGTGAACAGGTTAATTGGTGACAGGTGAGTGTCAAGATTGGGTATAAAAGGAGCATCCTCTAAAGGCTCAGTCATTCAGAAACAAGGATGGCTTTGTGAAGAACAAATAGTTCAACAGTTTAACAATAACATTCTTCAACTTACAGTTGTAAGGAATTTAGGGATTTCATCATTTTAGCAGTATGCACTGTGGGCAGCGGCGTCGGTGTTGTTTAGGTGTTGTTTACAGTTATGGACGGGTGCAGTGTTCACGGACACACTACCAAGTCTTAAGCCAAGGTAAGAATACATTTTAAATCATTTTTTGAACTAATTTTATGCATTCCTTTTCAGATAATTAATATAACTTCATTTTCAAATAATAATAATAATGAATAAATGTGCACATAGGGGTGTGTAATACATACTTTATATGGGAGTTTGTTGTGGGTCCAGAATGGATTAATTGGTTTTACATGTATTCCTATGGAAAAAGTCCATTTGGATAACGAATCATTCGGATACTGAACGTGACGCAGTTCCGAACGGATTAAATTCGTTATCCGAGATACCACTGCATTCTGTTTTTATTTACGTGATCTTTACTTACGTGAAACAGTGAACTCCGGTCCAAACTCCCACAGCAGGTGGCGATAATGCACTGATTAAGCTGACTGTGGACCAACATTAGATGACGAAGAAGAAAACAGACTGATCATGATGCATTGTGGGATTCAGTATGCGGAGCAGACACCCCAGCAGCATATTGCAAAATTTGTCTGGATGAGTATAAATCCAGACATTTTTCACATATTGCAGAATTTACCGATTTTTCACCTACTGCTGTACGTGCTACTTGTGAGTTTTGGTCAGAGTTTTGCCCTTAGAATGTAGTAGACCATTTTGAACACAGCCAGTCTTTTAAATGAATCCCAAAGTCATCAAAAGTAACAACTAATGGCATTAAAATAGTTCCATGTTGAAAAGAGGTTTTCAACCTCTGACAGCGAGACCTCATTTACACACTTTGACATGAAACTAGTTAATCCTCATCAGTGATCTTATATGATCATTGTTGTGAACCTGGCGCAGCAGTAACATGGTGTGCTGTTACCAGGCAGTTTCCATCAAAGCCGGTAATGTGCAGAACAAATCTATTTTAAGCACATTGAGTGTATGACGACTGGCTCCCATCCTGCTGCTGCATCACACACACATACACCCACTGCTGTGTTTTTTCATTTTCTTTTATTGCTTCTTTTCTTCACTTTTGCTCATGTTCTTAATTCTTTTGTTGATTTATTTTGTTCATTTTTGATCCTTTTTGTTGCTCATTCTCTTCATTTTCTGTTATGTCATGTCTATTAATTTATTTGTGTATTGTTCATCTTATTTGATTATTTTCTTCATCTTTGCATCATTTTGTTGCCTCCTTCATTTTTGTTCATTTTGTTGCTTATTTTTCATCACCTTTGCAAATTTGCTTGATTATTTGGACCATTTCTGTTGATTTTTTTCATTTTGTTACTCATTTCCTTAATTATTGCTTTTTTAATAATTTTTCAAATTTGCTTGATTATTTTGATCATTTTTGCTCATTTTCTTCATTATTTTGTTCATTGTTTCTCATTTCATTGCTCATTTCCTTCATTTTTGTTCATTTCATTGGCTATTTTTCATCATTTTTGCAAATTCACTTGATTATTTAATCATTTCTATTCATTTTCTTCATTATTTTGTTTGTTGTTTATCATTTTGTTGCTCATGTCCTTCATTTTTCTTCTTTTCATTAGTTATTTTTTATCATTTTTGCCAATTTGCTTGATTATCTGAATCATTTTTGTTTATTCTCTTCATTATGTTCCATTTTGTTGCTCATTTCCTTAATTTTTGGTCACGTTATTGCTTATTTTTTTAATCATTTTTGCAAATTTGCTTGATTATTTTTGATAATTTTATTAATTTTCAATTATCTAGAAATGACGCTAATAAAATAAAAACACCTGACCCAAACCTTTGTCCCTTACAGTGATAGGGACAACTCTACGAGTTGGTGTGGATTTATGTTTCGGTCCCCAGTGGGCTATACAAGTCATACACACACACACACACAGTCGACGCAACACACTCACACAAAGCCAGATGTATTGGTGGGCTCAGTGCTTCTGCAGCTGAGTCTTAAAATAGATCCCTCCTACATATTCTGTCGCCGCCGGCAGCAGCGCGTCACTTCCTGACACACATCGAAAGGAAACACACCCACACTCTCAGGCACAGACACAGCCATTCATACTGTATGTATCACGCTGTCCTTCCCAGCTGTAATCAGTGTTTCACTCTGGTACACGAGCCAAACACTGATTACCGTGTAAAACATGCGGTGATGTGTTCACAACCACTTCACATGCGATTATCAAATGATCACACACACTGTCAGACAACACCCTCCTTCATTCCAGAGCAGGACTCAACAACCTTTACAACCTAAAGAGACAATTTTGGACAAAAAGAAGAACAAAAAAATCTGAACTTTCTAGAGCCATAAAAATATCTGAACCATTTATGTACCACGTCACACAGACACATTTTAACACACTTGATAATGACCAAGTTTATTCATTTGTTCATTTTTATTCATCTTGTTATCTTGTTCATCTTATTTCATATTTATTTCATCTGCTTGACTATTTAGCTCATTCTTTTTCATTTTATTGATTATTTTGTTCATTTATTCATCATTTTTGTACATTTGGGTTTTTTTCTATTCATTTTTGATAATTGTGTGGGTTATTTTGTCTATTTTTGTAATTTTTCTCAGAATTTCAATTATTTCTCTTCATTTATTATTTTTCATTCATGTGCTGATTATGTTGTTCATTTTATTGATTATATTTCCAAGCTACAGTTCGGAAGAAGAATTATTTTTCAGGAAGACAATGACCTGAATCATATAGTGCATTTATCTATACATTATGCATTTATTATTAATTGATCCTACTTTATTGAATCTCTATTCATTTTGACATTAAAGAGGTATTTAAATTCTTGTGACTTTTCTTGTGAAAAGTGACCTTATATTCACAGTGATTCAATTTCTAAAAGCAATGGAAGGGGAAAACATCTATGGGGGGTGAACACTTTTTGTAGGTACTGTGACTCAGACAAGGTCAATAAATAAAGTGTGCAAAAGAAAAAAAGAATTGAGAAGATGTACAAAAAGGATAAAAATATGAAGGTAAGACGAAGACAATAGGTGTCTGCACAGCCCCTTCTGGGTTCATTTTGTCCTCAAATGAACATATCATGAATGACTCTTTGCTTTTATGTTGCGTTGTTGTTTTGCACATATGCGCTCGTCCTCCTGTGTTTTCATCACCCCTCTTTATCGCCCTTCATCTCAGGCAGCGGTAGCCACTCGATGAATGCATGCATCCTGTGTGAAGACATTTCCTGTGCGCCACGTCACTGCAGCTGTATGGCCTCTGCACTGTGCATCTTAATCAGGCTGCCACTTGGACGATCGTCAGCACACAGCAGCTCTGCGCTCCCATTGGTCCAGGGGAATCTCTACCACTTACCTGGTGTAGCAACAAGGTTTTTACGTAGAACATATATGTGTTGGCAGAGGCAGAGGTTTCATTCAGATTCAGAGTCTGACAGTTTTAGGCCACCAGGGGCAGTTTGTCTGAACATAATTTACACATAAAAATTTAAGCATACAGCAATATATAGGTTTGGACAATATTGTGAATAGAAATAAAAAGCATTGGAGTGTAGAGTAAACGCTAGCTTTTTTTTTTTTTGCTTCTTATTTTGTTCGTGTTTGTTCATTTAGGGGATGGCTTTGTTCATTTTTTCCAGTGTGCCACTTATTTTGTTCATTTTCTTGTGCATTTTGAGGATTAGTTGTTAATAAAGTCACAGATGAAGAAACCAGACAAATGTAAAAACACATGATGTAAAACCCTGTTTACTCTCAAACATCAAGAAAAGAAATCTGATGATGTTCTCAAGACTTTACGATCTGTTTATCCTTGCTGATTTTCCTGATTGAATTTTTCTCATTTGTCGCTTGTTTTTTGTCCTGTTTTGTTTTATATTTTATTCATTCGTGTTAACATACTTGATTAGTTTGTTCTTTTTCTGTCATTTGCTACAATGAACATGTACATGTACAATGTTCATTCATTTGATGAATTTTTTGTTGGCTATCTTGTCCATTTTGGATAACTTTGGATTAACTTCTGTTAATTTAATAGTAGATTACCACTGGATATGAGCCCTCGGCATTTGTTTTCAACACACTGGAAGTCATCCATCCATTTTCTACCCCTTAATCCTCGTGAGGGTTGGGGGGGATGCTGGAGCCTATCGCAGCTGACTTGAGCGAAGGCAGTCGCCAGTTCATCACAGGGCTGACACATAGAGACAGACAGCCATTCACACTCACATTCATGGACAACTTCACCAATTCACTTAACCCCCTAATGCATGGAGTACCTGGAGAGAACCCATGCAGACACCGGGAGAACATGCAAACTCCACACAGAAAGGCCCCACCTTGGGATTGAACCCACGACCTTCTCGCTGTGAGGCACAAGTGCTACTCACTGTGTGTCGTCCCACACTGGATGTCATTACATTGTTATTTATCACTGCATTGGGCACTGGATAGAGGCCACTGTAAATCATTAAGCTGACATCGTGTAGTGTGTCCGGTTTGGGTGATTATGATGGTCTGCCACAGTTCATATAAAGACTTAAACATAGGAGTTTATGGCTCATGTTCCATTTCATGCAATGTTTATTTGTGTGGTTTCTCTGTCTTTCTTCTTCTAGTCCAGGAGTGTTCACCATCGTCACAAAAGGACAGAGTCACTGCAAGTTTTCTTTCCAGCCCCTCATTAAAGCAAGTGTTTTCACTGAAGAGCAACCAGTGGCAAAGAATTCAGTAAAATCACCTGCTGAAGAGACTGGTTGGAAAGGAAAAGTGCAGTGTCTTTGCCCTTTGTGACCTACTGTTTGTAAAAGACAGATATGACATGATGTCACCGATACGTTTGGACTCTGCCATATTGGCACCACTGTCAACTCACGTGGATCCTGAAATGGACTTAGAGTAGATGTGGTGTGTAAAGGAGCTGAAGTGGATTGAATGAAATGGGGAAGCCTCTTGCTCAAACACATCAGAGCATGTGAATCAAAGCACCTATGAGATATGGTTATAAAAAAACAAGGCTAATGCTGCAATATAATTTTATTGAACATAAACATGTTTCAATATCTTTCTCCTTTAGTCTCCTCTCCTGCATCAACACACTGTTACATTCAGGTCTTCACTGATCAGTGCAGTGCAGCAGGTCTTCAGAACCTCTATTGTTCTTCTCTTAACTTCTGACACAGACTCTAAACGTGTTTCTTTGACACAGATTGATCTTAGGGAAAAGGAAAAAGTTACAGGATATGGTGCTGGATCAGGTGAATGGGGAGGGAGATCAAGAACTGGGATTTATTTTTGGGACAGAAATTGCTTTACCAGCAGTGTAGCGTGAGCTGGAGAGTGGTCTTGGTGAAGAATGAAACAATTTTTCCAAAATTGTACTCTCTTTCTCTTGAATGATTTGTTCAATTTGTTGAATGTTTTCAGAGGTTTTTGATCTGCATGGGAGTCCAGAACATTCATCGTCTTGGACATCCTCTGTGCCTCCACTAAATCTCTTCCATTCAAACACACCTGTGTATGACATGTAGTGTTCCACATACACCTCTAATAATGGATGAAAAAATTCCTCAGCTTTTTTTTCTTCAATTTCACCAAAAATTTCAAGTTCATACATTGTCCAACTTTTAAGCAAAGCTTCCAGCTGTTGTGTGTGAATACTCAACTTTTAATACTGTATATTATACTCTGTATGACTGTGAACCACATGGTTTCATCATCATAAGCACAGTGTCATCATTTTATAGACATACCTCGTATACCTGTAATCATGCTCAAATATCAGCATCTGGGTCATCTGAGCAGGTGAATTACAGTTGAGGTCAAAATTATTAGCCTTCCCATGCATCTCGCTGCATTTCTGATACTTGGAAACGCTTTGTATATCCTTCTCCTGCTTAGTGTCCATCAACAATCTTTCTCAGATCTAACCTCATTTCTTTTGTTTTTGACATGATGCTTTTACAGGTGATGCCTCAAATACTTTCTGAAGTGACTATTGGCCACATGTTCAGTTTTATCTTCAGTTCACACACAGACTGTGTTATGCCTGGATTAAAAATGTCAGTTCTTCTTTTAACAATAACAGCCATCCATCTTCTACCCCTTAATGCTCACAAGGGTTGGG
>JAQQAE010005172.1:0-17914 GCA_029823295.1 Pseudamia nigra | reverse complement strand
CCTCTCTTATCTTTTTAAATGGGTGAACTTGCACATTTTTACATTTCCCAATAATTATTGTCCCCACTGTATAAGCTTCAATGTCACAGCTCAGCCTGAAAAAGCCATGGTGGGCACAAAGGCACGCTTGAACCCGTTCAACTTGTGCTGCAGGCCCCAGTGTCTAGGCCCTGCCAGAAGCTCATATTGTGAGTGTAAAATATGAGTTGTCGGGCACAAATTGGAAAAGACAGGTGCTGCTTCAACCAGAATCGAGCTCATGCAGTGAGGTGTGAGTGGGAGACGAGAGCAGAGTAACAATTTTCATAACACTATTTCATTCGGTCATTCAAGGTGATGCACTAATTGACTTTTTTGTTTCTTTAATAGCAGTTATTTTTAAACATTTTAAGTCATATTGTTGTTTTATTATAATGTGTTTTTTTCCAGTAAACATAATTTTCTTTCAAATGGAGACAAAGGGAGTTTAACCCTGTGAAAAATGGATTCATACAGTATTTACACATACAGTATAATACTAGGGAGCACTCAGTGAGCTCAAACCTGACTAAATAGTAAAGATAAATATCAGGGACTTAAAGTGTTTGTGTGTTTATTTGCAGCCTAGAGTCCACAATAGTCCTTTTTCACTTTTGACATTTTGACTTGTCTCTGTAAGAAAAATACAATCTACAGTATATAACATTAAAAAGTTCTGTGTCAGGATCCCTTTTGCCCCATTTACACTTTCTATTAAAAACATGACCTACAGACACATTATCTGGATACAGATCACATGCACATTTACACCAGGTATTCTATATACATTCTTGTCATTGAGTTAAACATGTTAAACATGTTTTCTAGGTGCCCTAATTGTATTTAAACCTACATAAGATTTGAACACATTGCCCCTGTTCATACCTGGTATTAAAATGCTTTTTGGTTATGAGGATGTTGAACTCCACTACAAAACCTGCCCTCGTGTCATTTAAAAAGGTGGCAAATCATGGTACAGATGTGACCTCATTGTCCAGATTGTATTAACACCCACATAAGATCTACTAGATATGTGGGCCAGACTATGTTCTGATGTGAACAGACAGATCTGATTCTGTTGTGTTTAGACTTTGCATTAACATACATTTTTCATTATCCAGGTAACTTATCTGGAGATCACATTTAATACTAGGTGTAAACAAGATCAAAAAGCCATGCCTAAAGGCCAGTATGAACAATCTAAAGCCCTGAGAGTGATGCACTGAAATGGAGTGCAGCCATCAATCAATCAATCAATCAAACTTTATTCCATGGTGAATTAAAGAAATCACAAATGTGCATTTTCCACTAGAATGAGTGAAAAAGCTTGATCAGAAAAGGTCTGTGACCCGTGTGTAAATCCAAGCTGTAGTTCCTCTGACAGACTTCAGATGAAGCTGTGTAGTCATTTAAACTAATCAAACAATGGATGAATGAGTATAACTAAACAAGACAAGATATATACAGTCCTGTGCAAATGTGTGAGGCAGCTTGGGTTTGTTGTCTTATTTTATCTTATTATCGAGTTTATAACAATCATATACATGTACAAAAGTTAATACACTTTGTGCTAAGAACAGAATAAGTTGGACTTACAAATATCCACCTTTTGTTTGTTGTTTCTGTTGGATTGTAAATAAAAATACAGAAAATATGTGCACAGTATAGACACAAAGATATCAGATGTAAATTACTTCAACAGGAAAAAAATTCATATTTAGTGTGACATCCATTCCTGTGACAACACATATCCCAAGCAATGTGACCATTTTTTAGAATTTTAAGTCACTACATGTCATTTTTCTGTTCCAAGTAGTTCAAAGCATCTTTAGTGCAAAGGGGGGAAACACTGAATACTGACACTTTATTGTGGAGAAACTGAAGTTTACGTGTATTCTGGTTCTTTTTTGGTTGAGAAATTAATCTGCATGCACATTGATGGTCATAATAATCTCATAAAACAACAAAAGCAAGGTTTCCAAAACTTTTGCACAGTACTGTATTACAATAAATCTAAAATGGAGGTTATAGAACAAAGAGAAAGCCAGTAAAACTAAACTGCACTCAGAGAACTCAAACTTCCGCAGAGGCAGTTCAAGTTGCAGTTCCTCTGATACCAGAAGCAGCTGTTTAGTCAATTAAACAAATTCAAACAGACGTACTTAAAAAAAATCTGCATCCACATGGTAATTCAAATCATCACCAAACTCAATTTTTTATTATTAACAAATTTTCATCAAAATACATTAATCACATTTTGCATAATGTTGTAGCCAAAAAGACAAGCAACCCACAACTGCCAAAAACTGCTGAGGTTAATAATAAACACAGGCATGTGATATTACGATGTGATATTTCATGTTCAGAAAAGATGCAAATCAAAGCAGGTAGAAATCACCTCTTGTTCGCATATTTATACAAATGACAAGAAATCTCATCAAATACTGACCTCAGCAGCTGCAAGAGTATTTCCTTTGTGTAACAGCAGGAGTTACAGTCAGGTTTCTTATTATCTGATGAACTCATCATTTGACCCTTGCATAGGTCTCCTATGCTTTGCACAGTTCAACTTTTAAGTCTCAGTTGAGTTTTGGTGTGAGAAGGCTCTAGACTGAAGATGTGAGGGGATTTCTCTAGAATGGCAAACATTTTCTCAACTCCAAAATAGCCCCCTGGAAAAGCAACAGGTGGTGGGCAGCGCTTTGGCCGAGCACATGTGATAATGCATAACAACTCGACTTGTAGACATACCTTGCACATTAAAGTCAACATTACAGCAGAGTAATAATTTCTCACTGTCCGACTGCCAAAGAACACGGTGTCCTTGATGTTTTAAATCTGACCTCAAATAGATGGAAGGAATGCAGGTTATATGGTGGATGTCAGAAAATTTAACGAGTGTTTAATGCTGCAGATCAGATGAAGTGTGAAACCAGTCTCAGAGCAGAGCGGAACAGCATGTGCACCAGATCCCCATTCATTTATAGAAAATATCCAGAAGGCATCCTCAGCCTTCAGCCTTCCTCAAATGTAGGGACTGGAAGCGAGAAGGGGCCAGGGAGTTTTCTTTACTTGGTCATTTTGTGGATTATTTTGTTGGTTTTTGTTAACTTTCAAAATTGTTTGGTTCATTTTCATTTATTTTGTTTCTTATCTTGCTCATTTTTTTTCTAGTTTTTTGTTAAGTTTGCTTATTATTTTGTTAATGTTAATATTGTTAATTTGGTGCATATTCTCTTTGTTTTCTTAAATATTTTGTTCATTGTTGACAATTGTATTGATTATTTTGTTAATTTTAATTTTTTATTTCCTTCATGCTTTTCTGCTGATGTGAACGGACAATGTGACCACAAAAGAACCATCTGCTGAATGAAAACTTGATTTAGAGTTTTAAGTAACTAGATGTCATTTTTCTGTTCCAAGTAGTTCAAAGCATCTTTGGTGCAAAGGGGGGAAACACTTAATACTGACACTTTATTGTTCATTTGGTGCATATTCTATTTGTTTTCTTAAATATTTTGTTCATTGCTGTTCATTGTTTTATTGAATATTTTGTTCATTTTCTTTTTCATTTCCTTCATGCTTTTCTACATTTCAGTCTGTGG
The DNA here is from genome assembly GCA_029823295.1 of Pseudamia nigra. NCBI lineage: Eukaryota > Metazoa > Chordata > Actinopteri > Kurtiformes > Apogonidae > Pseudamia > Pseudamia nigra. Next base: position 14,291 of record JAQQAE010005172.1, on the reverse strand, counting down.
ATACTTTGTTCACTTTCTTGATTATTTTGTCAACTTTTTGAAAATTTTTGTCCATGCTGTAGATTATTTTGTTCATTTTTTCATTTTGTGGATTTGTTTTTAATTTTGTTTGTTTTCCATCTTGTTTAATATTTACTTTTTTCCTTTACTCTCTTGAATATTTTACTTATTTTTCCTTCTTTTTGTTCATTTTAAGACTAAACTAGGAAATGGTTGTTCACAACTCACATTCGTCACTGTCTGGACTGATTCCCACCTGCATCCATAAGAAGACAATTGAACAGGTTATGCACTTTAAATACCTTGGGCTCACCATAGACAATAAATTAGCATTTGATCAACACATTGTTGACATCCGCAGATGCTCCCAGAAAAGACTCCATGTCACCTGCAAGCTCTGTGCTCTCTCTGTTGCCCCATGTCTTCTGTTACAACTATACAATAGCATCATCCAACCCACTCCTCCCTGTTTTTATAACTTGTTTTTTTATCTCCAATAAGAACTGCCTTGCAAAAGTCACAAACATTGCATCAAAAATAATCAACCACCGCATTCCAGACCTCTCAGAATTGAACCACATAGCTGTTACGTGCCTTGCACAGACAATAGTTAATACCTCGGACCATCCCCTCAAGGCGGAATTGGACTCGTTTTAGTAAAAGCTTTATTGATCTAGTGAATTATTTTGGCCACTTTGGCTCATTTTGTGAGTTTTCATTCAATTTCATGATTATTTTTGTTCAATGTGAGGACATTTTGTTCATTTCCATAATTATTTTGTTCTTTTTCACTCACACTTTTGACAGTGTTAATTTGGTTTATGATCTTGTTCATTTGTCTTCATTTTGTAGATATTTTGTTCACCTCTCGGGAATTGCCAGACTTCTTTTTGAACCTTGGATCTGAACAATGTAGGGAACACTGACAACAGTTACAATATAGCAAATAGCTTCTATATCTGTCTGGACACTGACTGCAACCATGTAGCCCCGTCTGCAGCGATTAAATGACCTTGAACAGTTTAGGCACCTCATCTATATTAAATAGTTCTGTAGCTGCAAATTTAATACCCCTAATATAGACCACAGTTCATGGTCAGGTCATGCTGGTTCATAACCTGTTCTCTTGGCTCTTAACAAGTGCAAACCTACAGTACCGGTATATCTGTGGCCTACTTCCTCAGTCCACTTCCTTACCAGTTTGTAAAAAGGACTTCCTCCCCTGAGGCCGAAGTGTTATGAATGAGATTTCCACATGATTGAAGATGCACACAGAAACTCAAAATCTGCTTGTTGCAGGAAAGGATCAATTGAAAATTGACCCAATCTGATGCCACCTGGTTGTTAAATCTTATGTTTTTATTTGTCACTTAACACTAGAATGGCAACAGTCAAATGGGTCAAATTCACTCATGCACATTTTCTAGTCTAGGAAAATGTCCACTGTCATTGAATTTAAGAAGACATGTTTTTAACAAGTTAATTAAGTTCTTACATGTCCCTAGAATGTGGATTTTAAATTTCAGCTTGATACAACAGTGATCCTTCATGTCCTTATACTGGGCTTGCTAAACACTCTAAAAATCTTCTCAGAGCTCCTAACTTAGGCTAAAAAAATCTAGTAAGGAGTTTTATGTTAAGAGTGATTTAAAAGAAGTCTTAGAGCGACTTGGAACAAGGACTGAACTAACACTTTATCTCAGTGAGGAGGAAGATTTGACCCTCACACAGGATTTGAAAAGCTGTGATTGGTTGATCACACCTGCCCAAAAAAGTGAAACTGAAAATAGGGAGAGAATGAACAGAGAATCAGCAGGACAAACCATAGACATTTACAACAACACCTGGCACTATTTAAGACTTCTGTTGAATACACAGTGTACCGGTAATAAACCACTTGTCTTGTCTCTCAATACACACTCACACAAACACAACCAACACTACAAAAAGGAACCACAGTTTTGGAGAAAATGACATTTGTAAGAATACCATGACTGGGGCAAACTGACCAGGATCGTGCCGTGGGAATGCTGGAGGCAATAAACAATAGTGCGCTTTCACCAGTGCTATTTATCCAGGGGAACAACAGCAGACCAACCACAATCTGGTCAATCATGTGTAACAATGAGAAATCAGGAGTCATATATATAATTGTTCTCAAAAGTTTGGGTGCATTCTTTAAAGAAAACTTAAGTGATCAGGTAAAATATATTTTTAAGTGGAATTCATTTTAAAATGAGTTATCTCAAAATAGCTTCACCACTAGGCTAAATGTAACAGTAAAGGAAAACATGAGATGGTTCTTGTTCAAAGGATTGCATGGCTTCTCTTAATCCTGTGGATTGGCCCTTTTAGCATCAATGACAGCTTGTAGTTTTTGTGGTAGTTGTACATGAAGCTCTTTCTTTTCTCAGATGGTAAAGCTGCCCATTGTTTTTGGCAAAAAGCCTTCATGTCCTGTAAATTCTTGGACTGTCTTGCATGAACTGCATGTTTGAGATCTCCCTAAAGTGACTCAGTGATATTGAGGTCAGGAGACTGTGATGGCCGCTCCATAACCGTCACTGTTTTCTCTTGCAGTCAATGATTAATCCACGAGTATGCACAAGCTCTTTAATAGAAATTATATTTTTCATGCTAACAAATAATTATTGTTTTTAGCACATTATCATTTTTTGACTGTGATGCCAACTTAAAGTTATTTACTTGCATTTCTGATTTTAAAAATTGTTTTGGCGGTTTGATGTACAGTAATGCTTGATTCATTTCTCAGAGAGGTCCAGTGTGCTGGCTCAGGTTAAGGCATTAAAATGTGAATGCAGTTTGAAATTCCTCACTCCTGTTCAAAATGGTGAAATATTGAGAACCCACTGAAAAGGAAAGCATTTGCATTAAAGCATTTCATGATGCTGGATGGTATTTGAGAGAAGTAGGACAAGTAGTCAAATTTGTTAAGCACTAAATACTGTATATATCTAATGCTCTGTTTCAGTATTTGGCCCAAGTACTAGCTTAGGACTATTCAGACAACACTGAACAGTATATTTTAAAATTTTTAAATGTAAAAGATTGGAATATGTATATGATTAAACATTTAACCTATTTGTTAATTATGATTAAAATAACGAAAACGAATTAACAAAAATATGAACAAAATCCAAGAAGGTAAAGAAAACGTCTATAAATGGACAAAAACAACAACTAATCACAGAAATGTGCAAAAATAATGCACAGAAATTAACAAGAGAATCAAGACAATGAACAAAATATCCACAAAAAGAATCAAGAAAATGAACCAAATGAGCAAAATGAACACAAATGAAGAGAAAATAAGGGACAATAAACAAAATACACATGCAAGAAGACTATCAAAAATGAGTAAACCAAACAAGAAATATGAACAAAGCACCCACAGAGGGAATTTAACTTAACTATACGCAGAATTAACATAAATAACCAAAAATGAACAAAAGCCAATGAATTTTGCATCTGTAGTCGGTGACACGTGTGCTTATGGCTCCTCAAAAATTCAATTCAACGAGTTTTATTTCACCAGGATGTCTGTCTGTGTACTCGTGTATATGTGTGAATGCGTGTGTGTGTGTGTGTGTGGATGGGGGTGTGTGTGTGTATGTGAGGAGACAATGCTGCGGTTCTTCTCTGTACTCGCGTCAACGGAATCCCGGAGTGCGTCATCGTGCCGCTATTCTCTCCAAAACGCGCTGTGATTGGCTGCAGCGTGGAAATCTCCCCGCCCACTGGACGGCCTTGTATGGAAACCTTTCTGTGGCGTCATGGCGAAACAAATACTATAAATGCGGTACGAAGGCCGAGTGGAGGAAGTGTCGCTCAGCTGAGACGCACTGAACATGACTGATGGTGTTTGTGGAATACGGACAGTTCAGAGCACACACCTGTACACGGACGAAACAGGTAAGACACCATGAAATTATTCAACATAGAGAGAAAAATTCAAACAATCTTTCATTTCCTTCTGTAATATTATCTAAAATCCGAGGCATAGGTTTCACCATAACAGTGCAGAGGCAGTTTTGGATTCTCTTAGGACTTCTGAGCACCAGAGACCTCGTTTTCTGTGTTTCTGGTGAAACGTTCATGTAACAGTCTGCGTTTTGTACTGTACATGAACAGTTTTGTGTATTCTTTAAATTTAAAATATAATATAACGGATAAGTATAAAAAAATGGAAAATGAACAAAAATGAGCAAACATGAGTAAAATAAGTAATAATATCATCACAATTTAATGTCATACTGGTATAACATTACATTTTTTTCTGTCAATAAGAATTATTTTGTATTTTACAATTTAAATTTAAAAGACAATTTGATATACTGTATAGGAATGCAGAACAAATGTCAAAACTGTCCATAGTTGTGAATGCAAATTTCTGTCTGTATAGTCATGAGGCCTCAGCCTCAAATTGTGAAGCGCCTAGAGATAATCAGTGATTATGATTGGCGCTATACAAATACAACTGAATTGAATTGAAAACTATTTTGCTATTTTGTTACAAAACTGTAACAAAATAGCAAAAATAAGCAAAATGGCTGAAAATGGGACCAAGTTTTGATTATCATTTGACATAGTATTTACACACTTTGCTAATTTTTTTAAATAGTTTAATATTTTTGCACCCTTCATGATGTTAAAGGCACAAATTAATGCATTAACAACCCTCTCCCCCCAATGAAACCTGCACCCCTTAAAATAATGATATGAAAACTACAAAAAGAGAGAAACAACTTAAAATGCACAAAAAAGATTAAAATAGCAAAGGCAGTGTAAAGGATGGAAAACAATGACATTTTTTGTAAAAGATGCAAAAAATTGAAAATGATGTAAGGCAAAAAAAGCTGCAAAATGTAAACATTGAAAAAGACATGAAAGACACAAGAAGATGTGATGTTATAATTAGATTAAGTTGACAGAAGGGGATACCATGCGTGTCCTTTACCCTCTTTCTGACTCTGTTTCTGGATAAAGATCAGATGCTGGTGTTTTCCATGTCAGACAGTTGTCTCATGTGCTGGACCCGTGCCCGTCTCTGAAAGTCAAGCCAATCTACTGTACTTGCCAGGAACAGCTCCCTGTAAACTATATAGCAGTAGTACTATGTATTAGATGACATAATTTAAAATGGTTACTATTAAAAGTAGAAAACATTTGAAGTTCTTCAGGAATGTGATTTGTCATTAGATGCGTTTACCATGCTTGAATCAGGACTGGGCAGAGAATCCTAAGTGTGCTTTGATCTTATATTTATAGGGTGATACTTTTTTAAGAAATTCTATTTACTGTACATACATTACCTGTTTATATCTGAAAACAGATATAATGGAAAGTGATTGTATAAGTATTCAACCCCCTTTAACATGGTTGAAGATAATGATTGCACTGTATGTGACAAAACAGTTGCACTGCCATTCAAAAGTTTGGGCACACATTCTCTTAGTGCGAAGAGGTTCATACTGTCTTCAACAAACTTAATACTTTTAGTGTTGTTATTTTTTGTAGACAGGCATAGGTTTATTTACCTTGACATGTTTCGACAACTTCCTGTTGTCTTCCTCAGAAGGGTCACGTGATGTTGCTGTGACGTGTCTTGTTGGCTGTTTTATAGTGTTTTATCAGACAGCAGAGGGCGATTACGCAAATAAAAAATAAAAATAAAAAATTTTAATCAACCCAAAACGTGTTTTATTGTACATATAGCTTTGATAACAGCTTTCTGTTTCCGGCTCTCATTTTACAAGTGTACCATGTCTTTTCCAGTCTTGTAGCTATGACCTGTGCACGCCCCCAGCCTGGACCCCAGCCATATGAGAACAACCTCATCAGCACAGAGCTTCAGACTACCACAGACTTCATCTCTAGACTGGCTGTGGACATGAGCAGCCCCCGGGACCACCTTTCTGTCCCAGCCCTGCCAGGCATCAGCTCCCTGGTGGGCACTAACACAACTGATTTTGATGCCTATTCGTGCCAGTTCACTGCTGCTCCAGTCCAAGTCGCGCCATCCTCAGATCCCGACACCACCTTCAAGTTGGACGACCTCCAGGTTTATGGCTGCTATGCTGGGACATTTACACTGAGTTACCCAGATGATGCTGTGTCCCCTGTGGGCTCTGATTACTTTGGCAGTCCAGCATCCACCTCATCACCTTCCACCCCTGGCTTTCAAAGTCAGCATCCATCCACCTGGGACTCGGCTTTTGGTCCATACTCACCCAGTCCTGGATACTGGGCGGCTGAGGAGACCTCTGTGGCACACGCTCCCTCCTTCTTCAATTTTGGTTCTGGGTCTGTGGAGAATATGTCTCCTCTAGGCCAAATACATGAGCAAGAGCCTTTTTGTTTGCCCCATCCTCACCCTGCCCTCAGCTTTCCTGCTCTGGCAATGGGGCAAATATGTAGTCCAGATGGTGCTGATCAGCTGGAGGAAAGCTTATCACCCATTTCAAAAAGTCCCAATGGGAGCTGCTGTGCTGTGTGTGGAGACAACGCCTCCTGTCAGCACTACGGAGTCCGAACCTGTGAGGGATGCAAAGGGTTTTTTAAGGTAACAAGCTCTGTCTGGAATTGAATCGAATCAAATAGAATAGAATATTGTCTGCTCTTGTGTGTACAAATCATAGATCACTTACATCAGTGGACAGAGTAACCATGACGCCACCCATTGGTTTCTGAACAGCCATTTTTAGGCCATTCATATTGCAGCATTCAGTGGTTAAGGGCCTTGCTCAGGGCCCATAGCAGTGGTGATGAGGATGGTTTTGACCTATCCCAATTCTCAAAAGACTAAAACCAAGGATTCAAACCCGCAAACTTAAGTCACAAGGTTGCCTCTCTAACCTAAAGGCCACCACTGCCTTTTCACAGAACAACAGTTTACTGAGTTAGTAAAACTTCACCAAGCATTGTCTAACAGACATTTGATGTTGTTAGAGCCATAAGCTGTCTGTCAGAAAAAAATGCATTTTAAATAGAAGCTACAAAGGTCCGACTCACTCCGACTCTGCAGACAAGTGGAGCGGTCATACAGACCTGTCAATCAACACCCACCACAGCAGACTGTCAGACTATTTGCCATAATGCCTTAATAATAAAGCACAATACTTACAAATAGACCATCAGATGAATTATTAGAGGTACAAATACAACAGTTAAGACCATGATAACTCATGACAAAAATGTATTCAACTCCAATGGGGGCCAGGGCTGTTTGGAGCCAAATAGAGGTCACCACAGTGGCTGCCAGCAATTTATCCCTAAGTTCTGTACTGGCCTTGCTGCACAGGTCCAGTTTTTATCCACTGATGCGAGAGCAGAAATTAATCTTTCACCCGCATGATGTTACAACCAAAGCCAGCACTGAAAATATAAACAATCATTTACATAAAGTACATATTTAAAACAAGCAGCGGGTGGTTGTATGTAAGGAAAAGTCAAGGTTACACTTATAAATCAATGTAAAAGCCTTAAAATGTTTGCCTTTTATTTTGCAGCGTACAGTACAGAAGAATTCCAAATACGTGTGCCTGGCCAACAAGGACTGCCCAGTGGACAAGAGGAGGAGGAATCGATGCCAGTTCTGCCGATTCCAGAAGTGTCTCACTGTGGGCATGGTGAAAGAAGGTGAGCTCAGGAATCACACATCTGAACCAAACAGAAATAAAGTAATCTTCAGTAATTGTAGGATGTTTTGCAACATTAGATTTGTACATTTTCTGCTTTGGTTAAAATCAACAAAATAAACAAGAAAATGAAGAAAAATTAATAAAATGAGCAATTACGGTAAGTGCATGGCTCTGTCAGGCCCAAAATCAGCCGACTGACATTATGATCCAGATCACCACCAAAATAAGACACTAACCTGGAAAAGGCACCAAGAAGTACCATCATTTTATCAAATAAGGGGAACTGGTTTCTGTTTTATGGGATGAGATGAAGTCACACTCAAAATTTTGTCAAAATCTGCCCTGGAGCTTTCACGTTGTCCTTTTGACAAACAAATAATAAAAAAAAAAACACCAAACATGAAATAAAGTACATGGCAAAATGAACAAAGCAACTTGAAATGAACAAAACAAGACCAAAAATTAACCCAAACATGAGCCCAATGTCCCATAAAACGAAAAAGAAAAAAAATTAGTGGCTCCTATTCCTGAATCCTCTTTTTGGTCGTTAATGTTGCTGTTCCATGTCTTGCAGTTGTGAGGACAGACAGTCTGAAGGGACGCAGAGGTCGTCTTCCTTCAAAGCCTAAAGTCATCCAAGAGTCCACACCGTCTCCGGTCAGCCTGATCGCGTCATTGGTGCGGGCGCACATCGACTCCAACCCCGGTGTGGGAGAACTGGACTACTCCAAGGTATGGACCGAACCAAATGATTTGTTAGGTCTATGGAAACTCAGGGTCAGGAGAGGTCATGGACCCTTTTTACTGGATCATTGTCAATTTTTGACAATTTTCTTGAATATTTTCCCCAATTTTGTATAATTTGTTAATTTATTTTGTTCATTTTCATGATTAATTTGTTTATTCTTGTCAATTTTGTTGCTTTTTTATTGACTGTTTTGTTCATTTTTGTCCATTTTGTTGCTGTTTTAGTAGCATATTAATATTTTGGATTTTTAGAAAAATAAAAATGTTTCTTGTCCATTTTCTTGAATGTTTTCTTCATTTTCTTGGTTATTGTGTTTGCCTTTGCCAACTTTTGTTCTGCTTAATTTTGGTGACTCTTTGTTTCTTTATTTATCTTAGATTTCTTTCATTTTTTCTTGTTGATTAATTTTTTGTTGCTGTCATTTATTTGGTTGATTATTTTGTTGGTGTTTGTTCATTTTATTAATTTCGTGTTCATCTATTGTTTGCTTTTTCATTTTGATTTGATTTTGAACATTCTCAATTTTCTCAATTTTTTGTTCATTTTGTAGGTGATGATGTTTTTTATATAATTTTCTTAATGTCTTTTCATTATTTAGTGTTTGTTTTGTTAATTTTGATTTAATGTGAACTTTTTTTTTTTTTTTTTAGAATTTGTCCATTTGCTGTTTTTTGTTGTTAATTTAGTTTTTTGTTACATTTCTTTTGTCCATTGTTGCTATTATTAATGTTGCACTAAAGCAGATGTGTACCTTTATTTCAGTATGACGACACAGCGCTGTGTCATAGTCAGAAGGAAGACGCCAACGACATCCAGCAGTTCTACGACCTTCTCGCCTCCTCCATGGACGTGATCACCAAGTGGGCGAGGAGCATCCCGGGATTCTGTGCGTTCAGCTCCGACGACCAGGAGCTGCTGCTGGAGTCGGCCTTCGTAGAGCTGTTCATCCTGCGCCTCGCGTATCGGTGAGGACGCCTTTATACCAAAACACATGCATTTCACCAACAGAAGAATAGAAGGATTCCAAATGAGACGTGGTGTCTTTTATTTATTATTTTATTAATTTCTGTTCACCTTCTTGATTATTTGGTTCTCTTTTGTTCATTTTATTTAACATCATGTCCATTTTTACTATCGCTACAGCTGTCTTTTTTTTTCCATATTTTAAAATTATTTTATTTTTTCCTGATTATTTTACTCTATTTTTCTTCATTTTTGTTCCATTTATTGATTATGTTTGTTCACTTTTGTTCATTTTCTTGATTATTTTTCTCTGTTTTAGTTCTTTTCATTTCATTTGTTTATTTTATTGATTAGTTTGTTCCTTTTTGTTCATGCTGCTCTTTATTTTGTTCACTTTTCATTTTCTTTAACTTTTTTCTAATTTTCTGTATTTTTATCTTCAATTTTTGTTCATCTCTTATTACATCCGTTTATTGTTTTGATTATTTTGTTCATTTTTTTTGTCCATTTTTGTTTTTTAATTCGGTTCAGTTTTGTCCATTTTGTTCACCTTTTTATTGTCTTGGTTCTTTTGCTCATATTTTAATTCTTGTTTATTTTATTTATTATTTTGTTTATCTTATATTTTGTTTATTTCTTGCTCATTTTTTGTTGGTTTTGTTCAGCATTTCTTGAGTCTAACTTTTGTCCATTTGATCAAAACATTGAGCTGTACCGTTGTGTTTTCAGGTCCAACCCTGCAGAAGAAAAGCTGATTTTCTGTAATGGTGCTGTGTTGCATAAAGCACAGTGTGTCCGTGCTTTTGGCGACTGGATCGACTCCATCATTGAGTTTTCTCATAATCTGCATCGCATGAAGCTCGACGTCTCGTCATTCTCCTGCCTCACAGCCCTCGTCATCATCACTGGTGAGACACAAACACATCTCAGGGTCGCGTGTCTGATTCTGATTCAGGTGGCTTTATTTCGCTCAGACATCTTTTGGCACATGCGGGAATATCAGGGTTTTTGTGTCTTTTTTTTTTTTCTTTTTCTGTTGTTCATGATTTTTGTGTTCGTATCTTCTGCCTAGATGTAATTTTATGTCTTTTTTTTCTTTCAAGTCATTTTCTTTTTTGTGTCTTTTTACATCATTTTGCTTTCCACATTGTGATCATCTTTTTGCGTTATTCATTTCACTTATGAGTTTTTATATCCTTCATATCTTTTGTGGTGTCTTTATCACATTTTTGCATCTTTTACATCATTTTCATCTATGATATGGTATTTAATCTCTTACATCTTTTTGCCATTTTTTGTGTTGTTGCATCTTAATTAAAAATCTCAAATAGAGTCTAGTTATTTCAACTTTTCAGAACCAAAACCTTTAAACTCATACAGAATGATTTTAACATTTGATGTGATAACTATCAATACTGACTGATATAGTTTTTTTAATTATGCGAACATATGGATACATTGCCCAGCTCTGAGTCAGTCAGACTAACTTTAGTCCAGCACATGCATCTGTTTGTTAAATCTACTTGGTGTGGTGGGTATGAACAATAAAAGGGAGTTATATAATACTGGACTGACATGACAGGTGTGGAACAAATGCAACACGATCTCACCTCACGTATAGCACACACTGTAGATGGTGTAACATACCACAGTAAACTAAACATAAATACAATGCATCTTTGCACTTCATCACTCATTCCAATGCAGCAGCACTGTATGTTAGCAATGAAAGCAAAATACATGATAATAAATTATAGACAGACTGACAATACCAAAACCAGATCAAAGTGAGTCTCTGCATGTTTTGTCTTCTTTCTGTCTCTATCAAAGGGGGTTCCTGGGATCATTAAAATTCATAGCTAGTCTGGTTTGAAGACTGCTCTACCTGTAGAAAGTGACAAATGAGCCGACATACCCAAGTAAAAATAGGTGCTTTTGCTGAAAGGTGTCACAGCTGAGTTAACATTAGAGTGAATGAGAGAGCTGAAAGGACATCTTGTTGCTTTATGCTCAAAATCTCAAAAAGACCTACAGTGTTAAAAGATGTAGTGACTGAAATTGCACAAATGTTTCTACATTTTTAATGTATGAGTTCTACATAAAGTGTAATTTGTGAAAGTTACAAGGGTTTTTATATAAAAAGTTGAACTACTGATGCACCCAGGGTTGGTGCTGTTTCCATGACAACACATTACTGTCGGTCTGACTCATTAACTCCCATTATATACCCAGTTTTCCATCTATTTACATAAATAATAAACTTAACAAATGTTGACAAAAAGTGAGAATAACAAAAACCAACTTGCCAGTTTGTAGTTTGACTTGTCTACTGGTGTGGCCATGTCAGATATACATACAGACAAACCTACTTTATAACCATGATAAACCAAGTGCATGAGTTCAAAGTTTGTGCTGTTATCTGCTTGTATTGCTGGTTGGTTAAAGTAATGAATTTACATGATCTTTTGTCTCATTTTCCTCTGCAGACCGACATGGTCTTAAGGAGTCAAAGCGTGTGGAGGACTTACAGAACCAGCTTATCACCTGCCTCAAAGATCACGTGTCCTCCTGCAGCTCCGACTCCTTGCACCCCAATTATTTATCCCGGCTTCTCGGGAAGCTGCCTGAGCTCAGAACACTGTGCATTCAGGGTCTTCAACGCATCTTTTACCTTAAACTTGAGGACCTTGTTCCTCCACCACCAATTGTGGAAAAAATCTTCATGGACACGCTTCCTTTTTGAGTACAGGACTGACAATCACTGGTAGAACATCTAGAGTTCGTATGAGAACCAAAACCACCAGAATGAGCACATGTACTGATAAAGACTATGAGGAGTGACCCTGAAGGACTGTGGGTCTTTGGAGACAAATGGGCTACTTTTCATTCATGAAAGTTTTGAAAATGTGTGGGAACTGTATGTGTGTATACATTGAGGCATCTCTTGATCATCACCGTGTCAGCCTTTTTTCCTTGAAAACTGTTTGAATGGAATAAAACAGGTCAGCGCATGGACCAAAAGGTAACTGTTTACATACAACAAGATGGCACTTCTGATGGAGATGTGGTGACTTTTCCAAACAGTTATGAATTAAATACAATTTTATATTGTTTCCAAAAGTGTGACTAGAACAGTCATTTGGTTCTTCATAACAATGTTCTGGTGATTCAAAAATGGCAAGTTGCACATAAAATATCTGCCAAAGCATTACTGTGATATGTTCAAGTCACGTATGAAATGTTCTCAATTTTTTGTTTCATTTAGGTGCTAGTGCATGTTTAAAAAAGTGAATGATTTTCAAAAAACCTCTGTGACATATACACAACCTGTAAGCCCCCAAACTGATGTTTGTCAAATCTGCACATGTCAACTTTGTGCTGGGCTTCATATGTGATGCAAACATATGTTTTGGTGACAATCAGGTAGGTTAAACCTACAGAACTGAGTCTCTTTCAGTATCTTTCATGTATCATGAATAGATATTGAGCAGCTAAATATACTGTGTATCATTGAGTACAGTCTTATACACTGGTCTTGTTTGTAAATGATGTTGAATCTGTTATTAACCTATAGGCTAATGCATCAAGCACAGAGTGTTATAGATGAAGATGAATATTGTTTTTACCTACAATGAAATTGTCTTTACTGTCCCTGAAAGAAAAATAAAACGTAAAAAAGAATATTTAGTCTGCTTCTATTACCTTTAGAATGTTTTCTTTTTTTCACATTAGTTGTATATTATAAGGGCAGTATTAATCCTGGGTAAATAGCAGTCAGTCCACTTAGTGGTCATTGTGCAGCAGTGCTGAGTTAGCAGCCTGTAAACCTGAGTCAAGTGTAACTTCTTCTCATGGCAACAGTTGAGAAGATACTGCTGAAAAATGTTCCCTGGTCCATTTCCCTCCCAGTTATGTACCGGTCTCTTTTTAGACGGCAGTGGAATTCACTGTCTGCTCTCAAATGACCCAGACCACTTCATCTTTAGTGTCACACTCTCTGTTGCATGAATGTGTCAAAACATTAAAGCACACTTTACACTGTACAGTACACCACTTAAAATACATAGTATACATTCACAGCTATGAATTATTATTTGTAAACTATAAATATTATTGGCTATAGATTACACCCTAAGTCTAGAAGCTTACAACTGGATTATTCACTACTAATGACTGAAACAGACCACATCATCAGGAAAACAGACACATAACAACAAGAAGAGTAAATATACACTACCAGTCAAAAGTATGGACACACATTCACTTTCAGTGTTTTCTTATTATTATTTTCAGAGTTGTACATTAATACTGAAGATATCCAAACTGTGCAACAAAGACACAGAAAATAAAGACCAACAGCTATTTCTGCTGCAGAGGATAAGCTTATTAGAGTCACCAGCCTCAGAACCAGAGACAGCCCTCATGAGAGCCAGTTTCATCACAGTGTTTGATGGTTTTGGTGACTACACGTTAGACCTTCATTTCTTAAAGTAATGATGGACTGTCTTTTCTTGTTACAAGTGTTTCTTGCCACAATATGGATTTGTACAGTTGTTGTAGTAGCCCTAATAGTGCTATTGACTCTGTACCCACTCTTCTTCTGCACAAGACCACTGATGATCTAAAGCACATTAAGAAGTCAAGAAATGACACAAATGAACTCAGCTGTGAATTGAAATCAAGAAAGGACAATCTGTGTGCATAGTGTCAAATGATGAAAACACTGAGTACTGAGAAACACAGTGATGCAGGCTGCACCCACAATGAGCACAGCATCAGTAGTGAAGTACTGAAGTACATATGAGTGAAGTACAGTAGCACCTCGCACAACGAATTTAATCTGTTCCGGCGTCACGTTCTGTATGGGAATTTTTTGTTATGCGAATGGACCTTTTCCATAGGAATACATGTAAAACCAA
>JAQQAE010005171.1:0-17915 GCA_029823295.1 Pseudamia nigra | reverse complement strand
TGCAAAGAAACTGTTTGATTATACTCTGTGTCCGAGTCTTTTCACTAGGTTGTAGGTTTTAGGTTTATGGTTAATCATCATAAATCACCGTTGATGTTTTTTTTGGGTTGATCGAGTTTGATGATAAACCTGACACAAGTTGTTTTGCATTTTATGTCATTACTAAATGGGTGCTTACAGAAAATACAAAGATTAATAACAGCCATTTCAGATTAGATTATAAGACCCTCAGAAGACAGTGTCCTCCTCTGCCGCCCCATACCACGGGGTAAGTCTCACCAAATGGGGTCTAGGGTTACTCACTGGTTGCTCAAGTTCAAGCTCAGACGTAGATGAGTCCAGTGAGCTCAGAGACCCCGTGGGAGACCCTGTCCCCTCATACGCATATGTTCTGAGGCAGTCAAACGGGGCGACGTAAGGATCCTGGTCAGCCTCTTCCAGCCGGTCCATAATAAACTGCCTGAACACCTCGTCCTCGGGTCCAATGAGGTGGGACTCTCGGAGGGACATGCGAATGCTGGCCCTGACTTCTTCTCTCCTCAGCCTCTTCTCTCGTCTCCTCGGGTGGGGGCGCAGCGGGATGACTGGCTGGTAGAACTCCAGCTCACTTCCTCCACCACCACCTGGATCTCGATAATACAGCACCTTTTGCGACACCGTCTCTGGCAGTTCCAGCTCCTTCACCTCCACCTCCAGCGCCTCCTGCTGTTTCCGCCTGTGTCTCCTCAACATCAGCATTAGAATTGACAGCACTGCAGGCACAACACAGTAGGAGATAATTACAGTTAAACACCAGGGCATGAGATCAGTGAGAAAAAAAAAAAAAGAAAAACTTGTCGGGTGCCTGATGGAGCATGCACTTACTGGAATATACAACCCAGTATCCAAAAGACTTCAGCCACCATGAAAAATTAAAAATGGAATGACTTGCAAAACAAGGTCTATATATAATGAAATTGAATCGTTGAAAATTATATGCCCATTTTCAATTGGCTGCCAGCAAATTGTTTCAAAACCACATGACGTCAACTGTCAATATTATATTGTACAAATAAGGGCTGCGCAAGCTGTGGCTCTGGGACCAAGTGCGTCTCTTCAAGCCATGTCCAGTGGCTCCTGTGGCTTTATCCCATAAGGGATCACATTACAATGAATCAACATGAACAAAATCAGGTCTAAATCAACAAAAAAGAAGGGAAAATAAACTAAATAATAAATAAAAACATATTAAACAATTCAGTAAAAGAAAAAAAAATTAACAAAACATTGATATAATAAATGATACGGACCAAAGTTGTCAGGCCAATGGTCACAAACAACAAAATGAACAGGATTAAGACAAAACTGAACAAAATAATCCAGAAAATGAACAAAATTATTAGGAAATATACAAAATAGTGAATGAAGTGAATGGAAAATGAGCACAAATGAACAAAATAATCCAAAAAGTGACCAAGAAATAGACAACAAAATACAAAATGGTCAGGTAAATGAACAAAAACAAGAAAATGAGGTAAAAATAAGTGACATAATGAATAAAAGTCAGTAAAATGAACAAAATTCATAATATAGTGAAGAAAATTTAAAAGATGAATGAATAATGAACAAAAAGGATGAAATGAAGAAAAGAATCAATTAAATGAACAAAAATGCAATAAAAATTAAAATGGCCAAAGTTGAATAAAATTATGAATACAGTTTTTTTATAGTGAACAGAATGAACAAAAATTCACCAATATTACACAAAATGAACAAAAATGAATAAAATAATTAACAAATGGTTTTTTATCATGTTGCAAGCTGAAACATACACCGTGAATCACGTGAAACATCAAGGATTCAGATACTTTTCTGGCTGCGTACATGCATTTTTTTTTCTTTCTGTTCCAAAATGGTTTGTCGTGTTGTCAAGGTTACAGACGCCTGGTGTAAATGGAGTCTTTCTGAAATAAAATGACACCAGTCTATGCACGTCTGCAGTGGCAAAGCGTGCAACAATTGAAAATGATATTTGTCAGTGTAAATTGCAAAGTCGGGCACCTGAAAATCTCTTTTACCTCGGTGTCTAAAGGTGAAAAAAGGTTGATGCAACAAAGATAAAGTATAACTTTTCTCCAACTTTTTTGAAACATGCTGCTGGCATCCAATTCAAAACGAGCGTACTTTTAAAAAATGCTATGCAACTTCTTGCTTTTTTTGTGCTACTTTCCATTAAATATGGGGTTTTTGCAAATCACTTTCTGTTTTTATGTGCATTTTACACGCCGGCTGAACTTTTCTGGAAAGTGGAATAAAAACCCCACCGCTCAGCTTTGATTTTTCTGGCCTGTTAAGCATGCGGGATTCAAAACAAGGGCAACTTGGGCGACAAATCCCACGTTTTCATTTCAACCCACACGTTAAGGAAGATCCTTTTACTTGCTCCACGCGGCACCGAATCCCCAAGCATGACGCGACCGGCGTGTTTATTCTAGTGCCGCGTTTTTGGCCGGGTATTGTGCTCATCTGTCAGAATGTTAGCGTAGCAGGTATTGCCATTAATCTTTCATGTGATGGGCACAGGGAGGACACAAAGCAGCCGAGGTCATAATAAAGCTCTTCACTATGCAAACCCATCAACGTCCCGGGACGGCATTGCTACTGATGTATTGCAACCAATATGCTCATTACCTGACATCATTGCCCTACAAGCACTCAGCATTTTAAAAGTGAGTGTTAAAGGCACGCTGGTGGGTTTGGAAAAAAAAAGAAAAGAAAAGAAAAGAAAAGAAGAGGGGATTCAAATCAAAGTGGAACTTGTTAATGGAAATTCCTGCTGTTTAACACACATTTACGTACTTGCCGGAACGCTGTGAGGTGGAACAGCTCTAGCTCAACGGACCGGCTGAAAAGGAATAGTTTGAGTTTTACAATAGCATTCAAATCATGTTGTCATTTCATGTTTTCTGTAATTACTGGTGTTTTCTGAAGGATTATGCAGGATTACGGGGAGTCTGTACCAGGTGTTCTTATCAATAAAGTAAAACCTATTAAAACAAGTAGCTGTTGTTCACTTTGTGCATGATTTACTCCATGTCATGTTGAGATTTGTGGATTTTGCAGCTTATTTTTGTCATTGTTGCTCATTCTTTCCTGATAATTTTGTAATAATGTTTATTATTTTGTAAATTTATGCTTAATATGATTGATTGATCTGTTTTTTTGTTCCACTGTCATCATTTATGTTAATTTTCTCCTTATTTTTAAAAAAATTCTCCTTATTTTTGTGACACACACACACACACCTTTGTTTATTTTCACGTAAATGTTCTTCATTGTTGATTCATTCTCAGTCATTTTGTTCTTTAATATTTAATTTCCTCCTCATTTTGTTAATATTGTTTATTGTTCATGGACAACATTATTTTATAAAATTTTATTGATTGATTTATTTTGTTTTAATTATTTTGTTCAAATTTCTTCAATTCTTTGTTCGTTTCCTTCTTAATTTTTGTTTTTATTTTAAGTCTGTTCCTTTTTTACTCATGTTTGTAATTTTTTCCCCACATTTTTTGTTGACTTGTTTATGAGCCACAGTAATTCTTAATTTTTTTTTTTTTGGTTTATTTTCATTCATTTTGTTCATGTGTTGTCAGTTCTTTTTAATTTTGCTACTTTTATTTATTATTTTGTTCATTTTCTCTCATTTTTTTTTTACTTTTTTGTTATTGTTCATTCATTATTGTTCATTAATTTACATGATTAGTTTGTACATTTTTACAGATTTTATGGATATTTACTACATTATTTTATTAAATTGTCTTGAATTATTTTCATTTTATTCATTATTGTGTACATTTTGGCTTATTATTTTAAGCATGTTATTTTTTGTTCATTTTGTTCATTTTCTTAATCATTTTTTTCATTTTCTTGATTGCTTTGTTCATTTTCGTTATCATTTTGTTAATTTTTTGTTCATTTACTTCATTATTTGGTTCATTTTTGTTGATTTCTTTTAAATCATTGTGTTCATTTTTCTTCATTCCTTCATTATTTTGTACATTTTCATTTGTTCCCTTGAATATTTTGTCCACTCGTTGCAACTTCGTCCGCTTTTGTTACTTTTGCTGCTTATTTTTTGGTCATTTTGATGTAACGACGCGACGCACGCCGGCGCAGACACACTACATCACAGCTGATAACCAGTGTGCGCCTGCTGTCCTTATCAACAAAGTGATCTGCTTTAATTCGAATTGAAAGTTCAAACAGTCACCTCTGTGGTTTTCATCAGGGACGAGCCTCTTGCCAATAGTCCTTTTTCACCGCAGACATTTTGGCTCGTCACAGCAGGAAACGTGCACGAGATGCTCGCAGCGCTGACGACGGATCAGTTCCATCCCAGAAAGCCGTGTCAGCGAGCCAGCATGAACGAGCCACGCGCCAGAATGAGGCCACGGTGAATTAAGGTAATTACACCTGTTCGTTTTCTGCTGTAATGAGTCAAAATGTCGGCCGTTGAAAAGGTCTTTGATCAGATGCATAAAAGCAGCGTGATGGAATATGACACCAGTCTCCCCGATTCACATGCAGTGCTTCCAGTAGCATAGCATTCACCTTAATCCAAAAAAGACTCATTTCTAATTAGCTGTTTACACGGCCAATAAAAAAGAATCTTCCACTAATATTCCCAGTAGCATGTAGCTGTTCATACCCTGATGAAAAACAATGATTTTCCCCGTTTTCACCTAGTTTCCACTGTGTGAACTGAGCCTCCCACTTTCATTCTTTCAGAACACAGTTCACATACACCAATCAGACATAATATTATGAACATTAACAAGTGAAGTGGTCATAATGTTGATTACAGTGTATCAGTGGGTGGGTGTATTAGGCAGAAGTGACCATTTAGCCCTCGAAGTTGTTTCACTGACAGTGACAAATTGCAAAGTAACGACCTGTGCAACTTTGCCAAGGACCATATTGTGATGGAACATGACTGGGTCGCTGCATCCAAACCGAGACATGTTGTTGGGTGTTCGCTTCTGCAGTGGATATTACAGCAACAAAAGTGTTCGATTTCAATCCAACTGAGGATTTGTGAAATGTGTTGGGAAAAAAAAAACAAGTTAGGGTCATGAAAGCCCAAGCTTGAAACTTACAGGATTTGAAGTATGTGTGATTATAATGTCTAATGTGTAACGTACGGGTAGAGCTCATGTCTTTGGTTCGAGCTGTTCTGGCACCAAAAGGGGGAACTTACACAACATTATGTGGTGGTAACGTTTTGTTCCTTTAGATCCTCTACTGGACTGAGATCCTTATGGGGTTCTGTCCACCGCAGGACCAGGACCCACCGTTTTGGAGAAGCTTTGATCTTGGCATCACAATATAGGATGCTTTCATCCAAATGCAGCCCAATTTTTTTCGTTCAAACCCATCAACTTCAACGACTAAATGTTCACTTGCATCCGCACATATCCAGCCCACTCATAACTGAAATTTTTACAGCTTCACTTGCCAGTCGTGATGTCATAGCCGGTCATTGTACCGCCCACCTGTAGACTGTACTCTACGTATGTGCTACTGGGCGAGTAATCATGCTGTCGATCCAGCTGTGACGTTTGCAGGTAAATAAATGTGGGCGGAGCAGTGGGAGAACAGCGCGCCAGGAGCCTCATGGCTAATACCGAATGCTAGATGAATGACTTGGTAAAACCTAATAAAGTCATTTTACATTGCTGCCATAAACTGAGGGTATGAACTTTGTAGGCAAGGAGAACTGTCACGGACCCCTGTTGATCAAAGCTTAGATTCTTAAAATCTTAATAACAGGGGAAAAAGATAAATACGAACCACCAGAACTCACGGGTGACAGTTTCCCAGTGGCTGCTGTTGGAATTTTGACTTTAAGCTATTTCTGCTCTGGCCACATTGCACAGCACCAGTACTTGTACAGTGGTCCTGCCTTCTAAAAAAAAAGAGTGATATTGCCCAGCACTAATCCTTGAATGAGCTTCAGTGGACCAGTTGTAGCCTCATATATCCGCTACCCGCTCAAAGGTGTCATTGTAATAAGATAATTGACATTATTTCTGCTTCACCTGTCCGTGGTCATAATGTTATGGCTGATCAGTGCAACGTGCTGTGACACTGCACATTGATTAGAAACTGCAGTTTTGAGACCAGTCCAGTTGCAACTTTCTGGTCAGTGCATTGCAGCCAAATGCCAGAAGTGACCAAATTCAGACAAAATGGGTAAAAGCAGCAGGAGTGCACCAGGCCAGGACCCATGGATGAACCTGGATGCTGGGTTACTGACACAGTAGGCACTGCCTAACAAGGTTATTTTATAGCACTGCTAGCGTAACCTCTGAGCCACAACTGCATTTGAGCAGCTCGCTGGAAAATGTGCTTCAAAAGTACAAAGTCTTTTATGCCTTTTATGTCTCACGGCTGTTGAGATATATCCTGTACCTGTTATCTTTAATGTGTCAACATGCTCAACCTCTTTGTAACGTAGGAACAGGGATGTTGAAGGTACCAGTTTCTATGGCATGTTTACGTTCACGTAGTCTTGCCTTAAGTTTACATTATGTTCTCCAAATATAAAAACATCCACATGGACGTTCCACTCTCCACAGCACATAAACTGTACTGCAGTTGATGTAATCTCAGTAAATTAGTTAATGTTGATCACAGACTTACAGTGATTACAATTATCACCTGTTCTTGTGCTTCACCATATATTTTTTTAATATACTTTGTCACAAAGTGTTGCATTGAAAGGGAGGACGTACTTGTTTAGAGCCTCTCAAATCGTCAGCATGTCTTCCAAAATATTCCCGTCACAGATATGTTTTAGTCTCTGAAATTGCCCAACTGGGATATTATTCATCAGCTAAGTAGGGTAAAAAATGTCGGCTCTAAGAATGATGTTACAATCAGTTGCTTTTCCACAGGGTGAGGTAGGTACAAAAATTTCCATTTTCATCTATGAGAATAATAGAAAATAATTAGGTGCAAAGCAGCAAGATCTGCACACTGAAGAGCAGCAGGAGGATATTACATCTGACACCCAAGTGGCAAACCTCGCGCCTGTTTGTGGACTGAGGAAAAATATGTTTTACTAAATGAATAGAGACTGCAAGGATCTGACTTGGCCAAATTCCACAAAGGAAGCCCATTCTCCAGCAAAAAAATGCTATGTATGTTATTTTTACATGCATGAATTACCTGAAGTTACCTACGGTAGAGTTAATTGCCCTCCAGTGCGAAAATAAGTTATGCACCTGTGTCTGTATGTTTTTTGTTGGTTTATTTGTCTTTCTGTCCTTTACTTGGACTTATGCCTTCTGTCCCTGAATGAAAACGACACCGTTACGATGGTGTCTATTCAGTGTGACCCGGGGTCGAAGGGGACGAATTCTCCGTGGAAACGTCATCGTTATTGGCACAATTTTATAAATACTGTCACTGGTCAATAAATGGCGGTTGTGGTTGTATAAATTGCTGGACTGTTTGCTCAGATCACTTATCAGAGCTTGCAGATAAAATGTCCAAGACAACATTGATAAATAACAAAAATGTATTTAGTATTTTCTGAGAGAAATCCAATGCAACACAATGGAAGTCACAGCTTTTTAGAGCCAAACTGTGGTGTTACAACTATAAGTTATTTCTTCATTGGCCTCGATGCACAGCCCTGGTTCTTGCCAACTGAACTGAACTTAAACTAGCAAACTAATTATATAATTAGTATATAATTATATAATATACAGTACTGTACCAAATGTCCAAAGAATTCTCATAAAAATGGAAAAAAAAATTGATGTAGCCCACATGTCTTGGCCTGATTCACAATATCCAACTGGAATATGCTGTTTATGTAACACCTGTCAATTCAGAATAACAGTAGAATACTTGCCGTCACGTAAACATAGCTATTGATGTTCTTCAGCACAATGCAAACGAGCAATTCAGTTTTGTGCAGATAGCAAATCATAAATTAACAATAAAACGGTGAATACGTTTCACATATTCATTTCTGTGGGTCTGCAATTGCTGTTTGAATAGCATAAAACTCTTGGTCCTTTCACAAACCGGCCTTTTCACAAGTTCTCTATAGCAAAAAAAAACACACATGTCTGACAAGAGATCACATAAAGCCGGGCCCAGAACTCGCCGTCTACCAGTTCCCCAGTGACACTTTAATAACACACCTTGGCCTGCGACGCAGCTGAAAGCTTCGAGGATTCTTAAACGACAGGAAGAATTGATGAGAACAGACGACACACAGCAACGGACCTGAGAGGGAATTAATCTATTGCTAAATAAGCCGATGGTGGATAGAGCATTTTTATGGAATGACATAGGTCATTCAAATTGCAGATGTTGTTAGAGGAACAAAGATGTGATAAACTGCAGTGACTTCAGTGTCCACTGGGGGTCGGCGCCAAAAGTGAGCCATTCCTTATAGAATGTTAAAATATCCAACTTTGTAGCAGAAACATGCTTTCCGGTACATACTGTGGTGCCCCAGCTAACAAATTTAATCCGTTCCGGCGTCACGTTCATTAGCCGGAGCGAGTTTTTCCATAGGAATACATGTAAAACCAATTAATCCGTTCTGGACCCATGAAAACTCCCATAAAAAGGATGAATTACGCACCCATATGTGCACATTTATTGATTTATAAAGACATTTACCGGAGGAGGATGAGACAGAGACGTCATTTTTCTTAGGTCCCGTGATGAAAAACACAAAATGAAGAAGTATTTTAGGTGAAAAAAGGCAAATTTACAGCACGGAGTTCACGTTGACGTTTAACTCGAATGAGATAGACCCAGAAGTTAAGTCTTTCATGTTACAAAAACATTCATAAAATTACGAAAGTCATAACCCGAATCATTTCGTAGCCGGCACATATTTGGTCAATAGGTTTATTCGTTACCCGAAGCTGCCGTTAGTAGAAATGTTCGTTGCTCGGGGCACCGGTGTATATGTTATGCCCCCCTACTCCGGCCGTAACATACATTTTGCAGGCTCATCCGTTCCACTTATTTGATAAATTTGGTTTCATTTTTTTCAAACATATTTCTGGTTGACTGTCTTTTCTGTGTCGGTTATGGATTTAGATTTGGAGTCCTTTGTCTGTCACCTGACACCGGATCAGTCGCATGTGTGTAGGAAAGTGCAGCTGATGGTCATTGCATCCGGGTGGGAGGGGCTTGTTTGGCGGCGTGTGATGACGTGTCGCTTTTATCAGGTGTAGTCAATGTAGTCAAATAAATTATAAAATATAAAACATAATTTAATGCAAATGAATGAAGTAAGCAAAAAATAAGAAAACAAAAGGAAATTGAGCAAAATAAACTAAAATAAACAAGTAAGTTTATTTTAAGTGACCAAAATAAGCAACAAAATGAACAGTAATGATCTAAATAATCAACTAAATTTCTAAAAATCAATGAAATAACCGACAAAGTAGAGCAAAAATCACCAAAATAAAAATACAATGAACAAAAATGATCAAAAATGATCAAGTAAATAAACGTAAATATCTGTCTGGATCCATGATATTCTCTACATGAATCCAAGTAGTATTTTTTTTTTTTGGATTTTAAATAGACCCTGTTGAAAATCCTTGTATGTCACGAACCCATAAACAAGACAGATGCCTTGTTCTGCCCAAAATCAGGCCGAACCCGACCTCTGCTGATCCCCGTAGCCTTTTTATTGGCTTTATTTTATATATTACTTTGAAATATACGTCCCCAGTGCAGCTCTGTTGGCTCCGAGTCCATCAACAGCTGCTGTGTCTCTGCCTCGTGCGCCTGAAGTTCCCTCCAAAGGTCACGGAGGTCTGGGCGTCTGGAGGACGGAGGGCGGTCTCGGGGAAATCGCTGAATGCTCACTGTCTGTTTTACAAAGTCGGACATTTTTCAGCAGCTTTGATTTAATCGTCGGGCTTCACCCGCTGCACGGTGTCTCCGACGAAAGATGCATCTTTTATTTATTTCAGCCTGATTCAACTCTGCACTGTTTCCTGAATTCAGAGTCACGTTTTACCTGGTCACCAATTGTTTTTTAACATTGATTTATTTCGTTCATCATCTTCACTTTTTTGATCTTTTTGTGAATTTTTTCCATATTTGGTTTGGATACTTGATAATCATTTTGATCCATTATATGCGCATTGTTCATTTTCTGGCTTAATTTTCTCACTTCTGTTCATTTTCTTGATTATTTTGTTCATTTTTTTTTTATTACTGTTCATTTTATGGATTAGTTTCCTTACTTACTATTTTGCTCATTTTATTTCATTCATCTGTTCATTTTTGTGTGTTTTGTGGCTCAGTTTTCTCATTTTTCTTAATGTTCTTGATTAATTTGTTCATTATTTTGTCCAATTTATGTTTATTTTTTTCATTTTCTGGCTTAGTTTCCTCATTATTGTTCAATTGCGTGATGATTTTGGTCATTTTTTTTGTTCATTATTGTTCGTTTTTTTGGCAAACTTTCCTCATTAACTTTCCTCTTTTCATTTTCTTGACAAGTTTTTCATTTTATGTTAGTACTGTGTAATTGTATTTTTTATTTTCTTAATTTTGCTGCTCTTTCTTGATTTGTGTGTTTTGTTCACTTGCTCGTTGATATGTGTCCATATTGACCATTTTTATTTGTTTGAAAGATTTTTACTCCATGCTGTTGTTTTTTTCATTTTCTAGTCATTATTGTTAACTTTCTGGCTCATTTAAAAAAAACAAAAAAAAATCTTGATTATTTCCTAAATTTTTGTCCGTTTTGTCATTGCTTGCTATATTTCATTTTGTTCCATTTGATGTTTATTTTACACGTCATTATCTAAATAGTAAAATCTACATATACCTTAAGGATTTTTAAGTTCACGTCGGCTCTTCGGGACCAGGATGCTAAAACCTCAGCGTACCTGTGAGTGTGACCAGGCTGATGAGCAGCCCCAGCAGGGTCTGCAGGCTGACCCCCATGGACAGGGCGAGGGCCTCCACCCCCCCGGTGGGACAGTGGCCTGCAGGCTGGCAGCTGCACACGCCGATGGTCAAAGTGCTGGTGCTGGAGAGCGCAGGTGATCCGCTGTCCGTCACCACCACCGGCAGCAGGTACTGCGTCCGGTCCTTGCGGGTGAAAGTGCTCCGGCGTGCCACGATGCCAGCTGTGTTGTCTAAAACCAATGTCAAAAGAGGGAGAAGGACACTTTTAGTTGGAACGGCTGTATCGTAAGTTTACTTCCTTGGATATCGTGGAATGAGCACAGTTACTCGTGTAGAAACATACACTAGACTTAACCCTAGAGCAGCTGATTGACACTTCATTACTACTTTTTAACATATCTTAAAGGTTCCATACTGTCACAATCCATCTTTTTAGTCTTTTCAGGCTTAGATAAACTCTGGTGTAAAATACAAGCTGTGGAATATATGACTCTAACTACTGCTACTGAGAAAACTATACATCAAGACAGACAAAAGGAAAACCTAGAAAGCACTCAGAGAGCGCAGACCTCTGCCAAGGCAGCTCATTTTCTCTTTATGCTAAAAAGTTACCATTTTCATTTGCAATCACATACAGTATATATCATTATTTGTGCCAAGCAAGAAGGAGGTTATGTTTTCAGAAGCACTGGTTTGTCTGCGTGTACGTCTGTTACCAACATAACTCGAAAAGCTCTGGCGGATTTTGATGAAATTTTTAGGAAATGTCAGAAATTCAATAAGCAAAAAGTGATTAGATTTTGGTGGTGACTCAAATCACCATTGACCAATCAGAGCCACTGGTCATTTCAATGCTCTCTTGCCAACCAATCAAAGTAGAGAAGGGGCGGGACATAACACTAAAGTTCTCCGCACCATGATGGAGGAGAAACCGTGGGAGAATCTCACCTCACTCACGCAGATCCTCTCCCCGTGCATGTTCGAAATCATCAGATCAAGTCATAGGCTTCGCATATTTGCCTGAAAATATCTTACACCACTATTTTGTGTCTAAACATAGTCATATTTCAATATGTGGCCCTTTGCAGGGCTAAAACCTTCCCTGTTGACATGTTAAATCTGTCACCCTAATCAATTGCCATTTCTGACGTATCCTCATCCAGTACAATTCAATTTTTTTTTCAGTTGTGTTTGTATAGCGCCAATCATAATCCAAGATTGTCTCTAGTCACTTCACATTTCAAACCTTAAGACTATATGAAGAGAAAACGCAACAGAACCAGTGGACAGAGGAGAGACAAAAGAAAAGAGAAGAGATACAGCAACGAACAGCACAGATACGGGACCGGTCCAAATCCTTTCATAACTGTTTGAGTTATGAAATTAACAAACAGAAAAATACATAAACTTAACGCCAACAAAAACATAACCTCCTTGGCCAAGGCAATGAGGGTCAAATAAATGTAAGAATATTACTTTTGGGTACAATCTGATGAGCGTCGGGTCAAATGAAAATGGTTTTAAAAAAAATCTTGTTCATGTTTTGCTATTTTTATGTTTATTTACTTGACTATTTTGTTCAATTTTGCTTATTTTATTAATATTTTTTCATTTTTGATCATTTTCTTGATTTTTTTTTCCAGCTTTATCTTGATTTGTGTTCATTATTTAGATTCTTTTTCTTTTTATTATTTTTTTATTTAGATTTTTTTTTTTAATTTTACTGCGTATTTGTGTTCATTGTTGATTGACAGGGCCACTGAGCCACTACAGAAGGTCTAAAAGGCCACGTCTGGCCCTGGAGTCAACAGTTGCTGACCCCGGCCTAATGCATTTAAGCTTGACAATCATTGGTTGTAACTTGTGATGTCACAGATCACAGATCGACAGTCCTGAGCAAGTCCATATTTTCACAGCTTTTATTTTGCATCAGCTTATATAAACCTCAAAACCCAATGCAGATGGATTTTCAAAGTATGAGAATTTGAACCGTTTCAGGTATTTTCTTAATCATCTTCTGCAAAAATGAATGGATGATTTTCCCCACTTATTTGTGCTGATAATGTATAATGTTATAGAAATGCGTGTGTTTACACATTTTTATTCTTTGATAGTTACAACATTAGATTACCATGAATGGGAATAACCTTGGAACAGGAAAAGCTAAAAGAAGAGAATTTTTCATTTATAATATCGGTAAAATTATACGCTTTTTCAATGTATAGTGTTCTGCTGATTGGGTGAAAGGTTGTGTGGGTAGTTTGTTAATTTTACAAGAATAGCTGTGTTTAGACCAAAATGAACTGTCTCCTATGAATGCAAACTAAAAACCATACTTTCACCTTGTATAAAATGACATTTATACGATTGAGCCTCCATCGAGGCACCACAGAATAACAGATCGCTGACTGGACAGCATCTGCGTACGTTTCATTCTGAACACACTTTTAACAACACCACGATCAATTTTTAGTGCCCATTTTCATTATTTCATTTTTGAAAAGTCATCTATAAAAAGTATTGTTTCATATTCATATCCATATTAAAGACCCTACAGATATTAAATGAAAATGTTGCTTATGTTGCCACCAAATTGATTTAAATCTATATATTGTATCTTGTAGTTATGAAATGTCTTGCTGGGCCTAGCGGCAGTAAACAAATCACACTGTGTATTCATATTCATACAATATTAATTTAATAGTTTCATACTGGTTTAAAAATACTGATACGATGCGAGTTTAAAGTTTTCCAGCAAAAGTAAGTAAAAACCCAATTCCACAAAAGTTGCAAATGAAATGTTCCAACTTGAGACGTGTAGCAGCCATCTAATTCAAAATAACATAATATTTTCCATGAAATGGTAAAATGCCTCTGTTTCAACGTCTGATATGCTGTTTATCTTCTATAGGGAATAAAATATGGGTTCACGAGCTTTGCAAATAATCACAATCTGTTTTCATTTACATTTTATTTACACCACAACTTTTTTGAAATTGGGGTTATACTTTGCCACTTGGTTTAGAGGAGTTTACGTCTGTTTAAGTGGTTATTTAGTGTTAATATGATACATTAGTTTTGTGTGGTAAAGTCTAGGGCTGGGTCGAACTCAAGAAAAAAAAAAACAAATACACAGCTAAGTGCATGAAAAATCATCATGAACAAAAAGTGGACAAACTCACCAGCAAAAGTAACAAGTGATGATATTATGTTCATTTTCTCAATGATTCTGTTTATTTTCTGTCATTTTGGCTTGAATGTGCTGTGAAACTTTGGCCATAGTCTTGATTTAATGTGCATGTTCTTCATTTTGATTTATTGTTGAGTTTTCACAACATTAAATCTAACTTAAGAAAACAAGTTGAGAGTTCATCGTTAGGGTTAGGATGCATATTATTCTTTTTATTGTAATAGTAAAATGCACCCGTATGCTGTATGGGTTATTGAATTTGCGTCTCAGGGAATGGCCAAATTTCTTTTTTTATTTATTTATATTTTTTTTTACCAAACCTATAACCAGAATTATCAGAAAAAACAAGTAAAAATGACCATCAACAAAAAGGACAAAAAAGTCACAAAAAACTAACATTATTTATAAAAAAAATCACCAACATGATGAACAAAAATGACCACAAAATGATTAAAATGATGTACAAAGTGGACAAAAATGACAAAATGGTTGTTAAAATGAATGAGATTATATTTATTATAACTGCACAAGCTGGTTATTTGTGCAGGCACTTCCTGTTTACCAGAGTTTACCAGGCAGCTCCAGGACGTCAGACCTTCTGTCCACGTATCCCCCGGTTACGCCGCATTTTGTCATATAGAAGGATTTGTTATCGCTGTAAAAAGCCAAGGAAGCAGTTTCCGCCTGTTTATAGTCTTTATGCTGAGATAAGCTTCTGGTGGTTATTCAAGTCACTGATACATATAATCTCAACATAATTTGTCATTGAAGGATCCACTACTTTTTTTGGCTTTTTCCTCAAAGGACAGAAGGTGCTTTGGATGAATAGTGAGTATACTGTACGTAAAGAAAGAAAAAAAATCCAGGTCTGACATTTGCATCCAGATTTTTTTCACTTTAGGCAGTTGAAGCAGTTTGTTTAAGGGCAAAGTCACGGCTCACGTGTCAGTGCAGGAAACGTGGATGTGAGGGAAACCCTGCAGGTTTTCTTTCCAACCGGCAGATTCTACTGATTCAATGTAATCAATATATTGCTGAAATCATGTCGCCTCCACTATGATACGTGGTCATAGTCACTCTTTCATGTTGTTCGACAGCACAACAGTAAACATCAAGCTTGCGAGTTACCAACCAGATCCAGTCTGACTCTTATGTATAAGAGTAAATCATCAGCCCAACTTTTAAAACTCCAAGTGTAGTGAAGCTGGTGTGTTCACGAGTACTTTTAAAGTCTAGTTTTAGTCGATTTTTTTTCTAAGTGTCACGTAAACACACTGAGTGACTGGCTGAACAGAAAACCTGCAGGGTCTCGGCCGTCCACGCCACAACGTTTGACACCCCTGAATTAAAGGGACGTGCAAAGTTGCCTTGAGACCTGTGAGATTGAAATGAACATTTCCAACGTCAAAGACCTGAAGGCCTTCTCAAAGGAGGACTGGACTAAAACTCTTATAGAGGCCTGCAAAAAGCTGCCGTTAATTATAGGAGCTGTTTGGAAGCCTGCATCGCCAAAAAGGGCTTTGCATTTGATTTATAAGCAAAGACGATGAAGAATTGTGAACAGGCATTTTTGTAGCTTCTTGAAATAAAATACCATGAACGCGTGTATTCTATCCTTTTGTAGCATTTCTTTACAGCCTATTGTGACTGTGTCTGTAATCAAAATAAATCACTTGCTCAATGATTTTGAATTGCTAGGGGTATGAATAATTTTGTGCTTAGCTATAATTATCAAGGCTGGGCTTCACTTTGCAGTTGTGACATAGCGTAGCCTTGGAGAATCAAGTCCTTTGCAAACAAAAGACTTGATTACACATTTGTTGTTTGATTTTGCAATTGAGATGACATATTTTTCCCTGTAGGGTCTGCAACCCTGGGATTTTATTTTGTCGTTTTGAAAAAGCTGGGATTAGATGTATTTATGATTGTATCCACACTCGATTCTGGTGAAGAACTCAGAAACGAGTATGATGGAAAATCCAATCGAAGTCCTCGGGTGGCCAGATCATCGTGAAAAATGTACATTTACAAAATTAATTCTGGATTTTGATTAAATTGATTTTGTAGCAGTTTATTTGTTTTCTATTTCAAAGTTTGTCTGGAACTTATTTTATCAACTGAGCTTGTAGTTTGTGTGCATGAGATTCTGTTCTGAAAGGTGTCTCAGGCTGACGGCAGCACCACCAGGACCGGCCCATTTCACTTTGTTATTTTTCCGATAATAAATAAAACATTCAGCTTATTTGCTGTGCTTCTGCTTTTAGCACAGTGGACAGATCTGTATTGGTCTACAACCAGATTTGGGGGGTTCGCGAACACCAACAAACGTTATCTTGGGGTTTGTGACTCTAAAAGGTTGAGAAGCGCTGCTCTACTGGTCCATTACCGTGTTGTCACCATGGATGAGGCAAAAGCCACTTGAACTCCAAAATGAACATCACTTACGTACGCAACCAGGTGTGACTCCACCATATTGAACTTTTAATGAAGCAGGTGAAAACTGCTTCGGTGTAGAAATGCTACTGCGTGATGTAGGACTGTTATTTATGTGACTGTAACCTTGATTATCTCGGATGGTGAAGTTTGGGTTGATGTGTTTCTCAGGGACCATAGAGAAATAAAAGTGATGTCCTTCCACAGGGTCGTCTGGATCCACCGCACTGAGCAGCTGAATAAGCTAGGAGAAACAAAGGCACACATCAAAACAAATACACGTCAACAAACCAATCTACACAGACTGTCTACGTAGAGATGCGACTTCAAAAACATGATGCCTGAATCTCATTCAGAAAGTGATGCTGTTGTGAATTCGATGTACATGATAATGCTTAATATGAACGAAATAAAAGTCTGTGACTCAATGTGATGCAGCATGAAAACTTAGACTGTTCATATCCATGGAAATTATCATTGCCACAGTGCTATGAAATAAATCAAAAACATCAGCGCATCATAATATACATACTTCTCCTGCCTGTGTCCCCTCACAGATATATGGCTGGTAATCTCTTGCAAGCCTTGGCACATTGTCGTTTATGTCCAGCACTTTGATGAACGCCACCACAGAGGAGGATAAATGATTCTGCGCTGCAGTAGTGAAGATAGACATGTGCTGGAGTCCGCTGGGTGCATGCATCACAAACGCTCTGCAAAGAGCTCTGTCAAAATACTTAGGGCTGATAAATGTTACTTTCTCTGAAATAATGACATGAAAAGAAGCGTTGATGTTAATTTACAACTACAGAACCAGCCTGTTTCCAAACAAGTTGCGCCACTGTGTAAAATGTAAATAATAGCAAAATTGGATGATTTGAAAACAGAAAATAGCGCAAAGACACTGTCTCCGTCTGAAACAGGGAAATGCCTTTGTTTATTGAAAATTATACACCTGTTTTGAATTTGATGACAGCCACGTGTTTCCAAACTATTGAGCCAGTGGCAAAAAAAAAAAAAGAGTAGGAAGGTTGTGACATGCTTAAAAATACACCTACTTGAAAATCACACATTGAATTAGATTAACTTGGAAGAGGTTAATAGCATAACTGCTTATAATAAGAGCATCCCAGAAATGCTTAGTTTATCTGAAATAAAAATGGAGAGGGGTCCACTGTTCTGAAAAAGACTGCTCTGGCAAATTAAAAAAAAAAAGTACAAGCACATGGAAATAATGTGCATGGGAAAAAAAATATACGTATATACAACAAAAATATAAACGCAACACTTTTGTTTTTGATCCCATTTTTCATGAGATGGACTCAAAGATCTAAAATTCATT
>JAQQAE010005170.1:0-17918 GCA_029823295.1 Pseudamia nigra | reverse complement strand
TAGAATAGAATAGAATAGAATAGAATAGAATAGAATAGAATAGAATAGAATAGAATAGAATAGAATAGAATAGAATATTTTTATTGTTTTTGCACAAGAAAATGCAACAAACTTTGGATGAACTATCCAGTACCAGCTGCAGGTGAAGTTGACCCACTGGCTATACATCGTTAAATATGAAAACATGCAAAATAAAGGAAAATGTTTCAGATTTATGCAGCATTTGACACTAATCTTTCTAAATTTGTTATGATAGTTTTCAAACCCACTGACTGTCTTTGAGCGTGTTTTTTTTTGCACTACAGACAAATTTCATTACTAAATGTTGTGTTCATCCTCACATTCACTGCCCTGGGTTACAGTAATGAAGAGTGATGTAAAGAAACACCTTCATGTCGCAGACTCCGTCTTGCTGTCTCTCTGGAAGCAGCTCCTTCAACACACAGCAGAAACGATAAAAGGTCAGGACCCTCATGCGTTAACGTTTAGCTTCCACCATATCACCCAGGAGCACCCTTTTGATTTCCTGGTCAGGCAAGATAACAGTGTCATTTGACTTTAAACTATAAACACACATGAAAGGCAGCTCTTTAGTGATGTAAAATGTTTCTTCGGGATAAAAATGAATAGTTATATATTCCATCATTTTCAAAAAAAACCTTCATTTTCTTTCAACTGCTTGACGGTGGACTTGCCCCACACTTGAATACAGCTGTATGCAAAACCTCTCTGATGCTCCAACGCCCAAACCTCTCGACTGGGGCCTAACAAATCTGCAAAAAAGTGTGGGGGATGGGAGAGGTCATAGGGGTGATACTATATGGTAATTGTAGCCTAATCATTCACAGTTGTTTTAAACATATAAACATCAATCTATATCTTTCATAGCACAAAATGTCACCTTCAGAGAAAGACCCAAAAAAAGTATAAATGAGGAAATCAGACAGAGGTATTAATAGAGTCTTTTTGTTTATTTGTAGTTTAAAATTTCCCACATGGATGACAGGATCACCATTTCACTTCCAGTGCTCTTTTATCTCTCATCTTCCTCAGTCTTCCTCCCTCTTCGTCTCCCTCTCTCTAATGATATTGGCTGAGGTGTGGGTTAATTGCAGGGTTAACTGACAGCGTCGAGGAGCCGTGTGCTGTGAATATGAGACGAAAGTGAGGTTTAGTCACAGTGTGTGGTTGGGGATAAGTTTATTGAATTGTTGCACGCTTTAATGCAGTGTATGTGTGAGACTCAGCCATGTGTTTGTGCACTTCTAAAACACTTTCAGCTGGGCATCAATGGGCATCAGAGGGAGCAGGTCTTTGAAAAGGGGTTAAATATGTGCCTTTGTTTTTATGTGAACGGTTGACATGTAGGATTTGTGTAAAATTCCCATCAATACTGTTGTCACCTCTGCTCTCTGCCTCGGTGGAATAAACAAAACTGTCTTTGCTGCTAACACTTGCTGGAATTTGACTTGTTTTACCACAGCTAGTAATGAATATCTATGCAGTCAGTTAGTGCTCCTGGTTATTCAGTGAGTCCTGTTCCAGCCTTCTGGCAGCTAAGGCCGGAGTACATGACTGAGCTGCAGCCAGTAATGTACAAGCTAGTGTTAACATGATGAACAGAGAGCATGCAAGTATGAACACCTTCTCCAGCCATATGAACCTGCAGAAATACACTGAAACATACACACACAGGTACTTTATACACCAGCTGTCAATCTGTGCAGTCTGTTTTCATGCACACATTTCAATTGTACGATAAATGCACAAAAACAGGCTTGATAATGACCCTTTGTCTACCAACTGTGTCATGAACAGATCAATGCAAACAGCTCATGACATTTATCAGAGAGTGTCAAGGACCTCCACATTAGTGCTGATTCTCACCTCACTAGTCAAGTGCATCAACAATATTGATATGAAGTCCACAAAGGACAATTCATTTACCTATAAAGCATCCAAATGAGGACTTGTTCAAGGCTGTACCAACTGGAAACTGTGGAATCAAGATATAGTGATTATAACCTGCCAGTGTGTGTGTGTGGGGGGGGGCGTGTGTGTGGACTGTTTATTGTTCCCAGACACACAAGTGACTGTCCATCTCTCAACAAATGTGCAGTGCAATGTTTCTCATTGTGAAATGAGGAACAGTGACATCTGGGATTTCTCATCTTTCTCCTGTGTCCAGCTAAATTCACAAGACAGGACCCCTGCTAACACGCAAAAAGAACTCGACAACATGGCAACTCATTGTCCTGCTTTGCATTTTACCTAATTTTGAGTGAAATAATTGTGTAATATTTACAGTAAATGTCAGAGAGAAATATAGGATAAAGTAGGATGTAATTAAACAGTGGGGTTCGTAGGAAATGAAAGCTATAGGCAGATTAAAACACAGTTATGAAATATTAAATGACAAAATGACTTGTAATTCTGACTTAATATGCATTGACATTATTAGATATTATCACATTTCCTAGCATTATCATGGGAGCCTGGAAACAATTACAGTAAAGGGAACTGTGTAGGATATGCATTTTTTTTCTTATATATATATTGATTTATTTCCATAAACTTACCTGGGGCCATGCAGATCATAACAACTTTAAAGAAGCTCCTCAAAAAATACACTGCTTTCTCCAGAAGCAGGTACAACACTTTGCACCTACACTAATGTAAACTTCAACTTCCAGCTGCGCTGAAGGGCACATCCATCCTGGGTGTGTGTGTATTTGTGTGTATGTGTATGTGCGCACAGGTCTGGTTTCTGGTCCATTTGCGCGCTTTAATATAGGCTAGTGTTTGTTATATCTTGCCATATATTACCATTTCTCCTTGGAGGGGCCCCTTGCATTCAAATCAGCGGCCGGCTGCCTGATCGTGGAGGACAGCTTACTAGGCCCCTTGAATTGTTCACGGGGAACAATGGATTCCTTTGTCAACGTGTTTCTCTTTCTCTCCCTGGACAATACTGGAGGGTCCTTCTGGCTCTGTGCACTTAAGAAATGTTTGCAAAATTGTGAAAGTGCGGGAGAATTGTGTCTTTTCTCTTTGACAGTCAGCGGTCAGTGTTTTAAAGAGGAAATTTCCTTTGCTCCTCAACACGCTTTTTTTTTCATCGAGGTGAAATGCCCTGCCTTCTTAGGTGTGAAAAAATAAAACATTTTTTTTTAAAGACGCAGAAATGATACATATAGAATTCTGTAATATATAGTATAAAGAAAATCCAACTTATTAACACAGTGTGAGGGGAAATAAGAAAATGAATCTCTATGAATGCTGTACCTTTTATGTAAAGTGAAGAGGATTTAGTCTAAAAGTGTCCTTCCAGCACGGTGCGGTTATACACGAGGCTATAAGCGGTGTAGGTGCATAACGAGCTTATAGTGCGGAGCTGCAGCACTGACCTCTCCTGCTCCTCATGAATAGGCCCAGAAGCAGGAGCCCAACTGTGCCTATTCGGGCCTTCAACAGCATTTCGGAAATCGGTATGATTTCCCTGGGAAAGTTCGTTCTTCACACCGGTACAACGTCTCCTGCAAAGCCCACTATCACTGCGTTATTATCATTATTATTGTTCTTCTACTACGACGACGACGACTACTACTTATTATTATTATTATTATTATTATTATTATTATTATTATTATTATTATTATTATTATTATTATTATCATTATTATTGTTGTTGTTGTTATTGTTATTACTATTATTATTTTATGTCATATGCACTGAATTATTGCAAATTCAAATTATCCAGACTGCTCATGTGTCACTTTCTGTGGGCAGATTTTTTTCTTCTTTTTTTCCATCTCTTGAAATTAACAGATGCATATATTCCTTCTGTCCTTGGGTTATTTGTGCTCTAAAATTATTTGTCATATTTTGTACAATTATATATTTCAAAGACACACAAGCTGCATGTATTTAAATTGAACTATTTTGGATGTGCGCAAAATATAACTTGTTTCGTTCTGTGCGTGATTCTGCAGGTCCATCTTGCCTCCCATAGTAACCTCTCTGTGCCCTGTCACCATATTGCCTTTTTGTTTACGTCAAGTGT
This sequence comes from Pseudamia nigra, assembly GCA_029823295.1. NCBI lineage: Eukaryota > Metazoa > Chordata > Actinopteri > Kurtiformes > Apogonidae > Pseudamia > Pseudamia nigra. Next base: position 13,855 of record JAQQAE010005170.1, on the reverse strand, counting down.
GCACCACCTAAGGCTGAGTGTTTCCGTCCTTTATATTCACGCTTGAATAAGACGTCTGACGCATTTTATATCACACCTCACTGGAAGTTTTTAAACGTCCAGCCAAGCTTTACCTGCTGCAGGGAGGGTGCGCTGCTCTTCCAGACACACAAGTAGAAATTAACCACCGCGTTCATATTTGTTTAGGGATGCTTTCGCTGACAGCACAACATTAAACTCCAGCATGGCACGTTCCTTAGTGTAATTCAAACGCGCAGGAATATTTTCCCAGCGCACCTCAAAGGTCCAGGGGCCGCAGCTCGCACAACTGGGGCCGACTCTCCTCTCTCTTTTGTTGGGGCTATTGTGGGGGGCTGCGTGTTGGGATTGGGGGTGTAATGAGGGGGCTGCGACCCCCCGATGGGGGTGCATTTGCTGTCCAAAGACCGTTAGACAGTGGCTGAATGAATGGGGCCTGAATGTCATTGTAATGCACAGGGACAACTCCCCCTTCATTCAGCTTAAGATGTGGAGGCCGCTCAACTCGGCAGAGGAAGAGATGAAGGGAGAAAAGCAACTGCAATTCAATTCACAATCTCGCTCTCTCTTTGCTTCGTCGTGCATGAGGAGAAACACGGAGGCTATTTTCGCCAAGTTAAGCGTTCTGCTGCTGCACTTGCATGTGTTTTCTGCACGGAGGAGAAGGCCTGGGGTGCTGCAAAATGGAGCGAAGATATGATGGAGCACAGTGTGGCGCATAACTGGACCATACCCGCAAAGACGAGAGTACGAACAAAGGATTCTGAGCCCAAGTCGGTGTGGATTTATCAGCACAGGTTTTTCTGGACAAAGACACTTCTCCTGTAGCAGGTGGCCTCTACTGTACGCGTGCTTTAGCTATTCCTTTATGTGTTTTGCCTTAAGGAACCAATAGCATATAGGCCTAAGAAATCTACATTGGAGGACTGACTTACATTAATGCAAATGCAGGAGCTCGTTTTGACATGTAGATGACCACGGAGGCTGAGATTAGACAATAGGCGATGCTGTTAAAATAGTTAATAATTGCATTCGTTAAGAAAAGGAGCGCATTTGCGATTGTATAGGCTCAGTTTGGGAGAGTGATGGGCAGCGGTTTCATCCTAAATACCGCTGATGGTGCGACCTCTCCCTCTCTTTGTTCAGCCAACAGTGGGAGGTAGACACAGGCTACGGAAGGAGGGAAAACATTTGAAAATCCAATGACAATTTCTTCCGGGATAAAAAATTGATGGAATCCTGTAGAATTTAAGTGTCGTAGCGATACAATACACAGTATCCATAGGCCTGTGTCTTAATAGTAACGTCAGCAGGATACGCTGATGAAGGGAATATTTTTTAAAATAGGTTCAAATAGTCTAAATGAATGCGAGCTGCAGACTTTACACTTTGTAACTTGTGAATTAAATAATAATAATAATTCTAAACAAAAAAAAAGGTTCTGAAAAGAATTCAATTGATCTTTGACATTTTATGAAGCAGACCAATAAGTCATCCGAATGTGGGTCATAACAGCAAAATAGAATAAAAGGGAGTCTATTATGTCGCCAAGATTTCTGTAAGAAAATGGAAGCTTGGCTATAGGTCAAAACACAAAATCACACAATCATACTGGATCTTATAATTAAATAAACAGTGCTAAAAGTGCAAGCAATGCAAGGCTGAGGAAATATATATAAATGTCCATGTAACATATAGACAATAAGCACTACGTGTATCTATTGTTTTAAGTCCCTTTCTCAGAAAGACAACATATTTATAGTAATTGGTGCTGCAGCAGGACGTGGAGGACTACTGGTTCTGTCCCGCTGGGATCAGGAGCCACAGGTCAGGCCACAGTAACCGGGAACATGGTCGCACGAGCCTCCTGCAGATGCTCCAAAAACGGTTTGTTTGCCCACTAATAGATAACAGAATGGCATGACCCAGTAGTCTGTACCTCGGATAAAGAGTTAACGCATCATCAGCAACTGAAATTCAGAGAAGAAACTTTGGCTGAAGCAGGTGATGTTGTGTTTTCATGCAGACCAGTTGGATGTGTATTTTGGTGTTTGGACATAAGTTCAAATGTATGTGTTGCTTTTAGGTTGATCATGATGACAAACTGAAGGTCAGTGTTGAGCCGCTGTATCTTGTTTATTTTCCAAAAGCCTGCAACATTTGTTGAAACAGTAATGGTTTTGCTGCTCTAGGTGTCAGTACGCAGGTGTACACAAGAGACTTTGTAACTGTCAAGTCATTTTCACATTCTTCTGCATAAAGTCTACATCATATTTATTGGTAAATGCCACTGGCTGTAACTATTATCTGTAAGCAGCAACAGTACGTGTGTCCCGATGCATGCATGCATGACACGCTGCAGAAAGTCAGGCCGGTGGTTTCAAGGACATTTGGGGCTGATGAGGATTTGGTTTTAATGGGGGAGGTGAGGAGGAAAAGGGGGGGTTTGGGCCCCGGGCCATGACGTCAGTGTGCGCCCATGTAATCCTCTTGCGCTGAAGCCCAATCAGGAGAGACTCGCAATTGTCTAGGATGGGAAGAGAGGGGCGCTCTAATCCGGGAGACAGTGGATCACACAGCCCGAAAGAGAGAGAGGAGAGAGCGAGAGAGGGGGCATGCATCCAGTGCTGGATTGTGCCTGAAATGGGTCAGATTAACAGACACGAACCAAAAGGAATCGAGTGACTCCTTACAGAGAGAGGACCTTTCTGAACATGAAGATTTTTTTTCTCCACTTCAAACACTTCAAGATCGTAAACGTCGACAGCACCAGCGTGTATGATAGAGTGCTCTGTGGCCAATAGAAGAACGCCCTGTCTTTTTTCCCAGTTCTAGCCTCATGTAAAACTAGCTCCAGTAGTTTGTCAGTTGCATGGGAGGAGAGAAGAGGCATCGCGCGTTTTGCCCGAGGGCGTTGATGATGGACAAATCATGGAACTGCATTCAAGCCAAGTTAAATGGAACATACAGTACTGCTCGCAGTGGGATGTATGGCTTCAAACGAATAGCCGTGTGACGCGCTGCCATCGTTCATTTCTTGTGTTTTTCCCTCGTCTTTGTGTACTGGCTCAGGGTAATGTTGTAATTTGTGTGGTTTTGAGGAAGGACAATCCGAGAGCCTGTATCCTCGGCTGTTATTCTGTGCAAGGTAACCTGTCAAGAGATGCGTAAAGACGCACTACCAAAAATTGAGGGCATAAATGTTGGCAAATGCTATGCTAATAACAGAGCTTATCAGGTGCAAGCTTTATTTCCCATCTATTGATGAGATTATTGGCTGTTTGCTGGTGGGCTTTATTCCCGAGGTGTGGCGCAGTGATATCAATATCTGTGCATAGAATCCAAAGAGACGCAGGAGAATGTGCTCGCGCGCATTATTGCTGGTGTAGGCGATAAATCGGCTTGAGATTTTGAGTGTGTGCACGCGCGCAGGCGTGTGTGTGTGATTGTGTTGCAAAATCGGCTTTAGATTTGTGTGCGCGCGCGCGCGTGTGTGTGTGTATGCCAGAGCGCGCACTTCTATGCAGTCATGCAGTCTTGTTTCCTCCTTGGCGGCAGATGCTGGAGGTTCGAGTGTGTGAAGTCACACGGGGTTAGAGGCTGTTGGCTTGGCTTCATTCTGCGCCCATCAGCAAGGCGAGAAGGCGGCTTCGTGAAGGGTTGTCACTCTGCGTGTTCACAGCGGACCTTGATTTAATGTCCATACAATTAAGGCACGCGGTGAATGCCAAGAGAGGAATCTCACAGCATCATGCTTCAGATAGACTTAACATATTCGTCTTTTTCAGACTGCAGGCTTCAGGTTTTAGCTTTATTTTGACCCTTAATGGCACAGAAACGGGCCCTGCCAAATAGCATGCAGCGGAATAAAGCTGACTGCTGTCACTCAACTGCGCGCGTGTGGGTGCGTATACAAGCAAGTGTGTGTATGTGTGCTTTAACCGGGTGGGTGTAATGCGTAATTTGATGTAATTAAAATACCTATGTATTTACTACCCTGGTCATTTTTGGGTTTTAAATGTCCTGTTTATTTTGCGTAAAATCTCTTGCAGCATGCAGGGAACCAAATACACATAGACTTAAAACAAGTGGACTTTGGTCATTTGGGGTCAGGGCCTTCCTCTTTAGGACAAGCACACTGGTATCATTTGCAAGGTGTTCTGTGTGGTATTTCCAAACCGCCAACAATATTTTTAAACTGGATTCTGGCGAAAAGCTCGTCACGTCTTAGTGCGCCAGTTTAATCCCTCTGAAATAAAATGTGTCATTTCAAAGCCTATGATTCACAGATTCAAAATTGCGAGTATTTTTAATTCATCGTAAATAAAAATGTCAGTTGTTGGGTGTTTAAAATGCAGACCTATAGGCGCGACCTAAAACAGCCTAATGCTTGTGCAGTAGGCCTGCTATAGCTACATGCTGTATGCCTTGACAATATAAACGCCTACCAGTTTTATTCCAGTGCATACCTTTTACAGCATATCATCTTTCCACCAAAATGTTAAACAGGCGGAGTCTCTGGGCTGCGACGCAGGCTGTACTTTGCGGTTGAAAGTACAACCTGAATAATTATTTAATGATCAAAAGTAGGCCAACATTCACTGTGCACTCACCGTGTGGATCAAACCTCTGGCTGTGGCCTGAAATCCAGAGTGAGGATTGAGGATAGAAAAAACAACGCTGGGAGTCAACATATAGAAATGTAGGCATATATAAGCGATTCGATGCCACCTACAGGCGTCCATTTGACAACGCATCGTCCAAGCTGTAGCCCATGATGTCTGCAGGCCTTGGAGCAAGCGTCAATATCAAACTGGACACACAAACAGGAGCAGCGCAATCAAAGCAAAATTAGTTCAGATATTTTACATATTTATTACACTTGGGTGTTCTGCATTAATTAACTGGAAGAAAATCTACTAGGCTTCCATGTGAAATGTTTTTTTAAATTTTAATCCTTAAAAATGACTGTATGATGGATATTTTAAATTCAGCTAGGGGGCTTTTTGGAAACCTCAATGACCCTTTAAATTATTTGTATTAATTAGTGATCACATTAAGCACCAACAAAGACATGTATGACTCAAAACGTTTTCATAAGATCATTTTAACGATTTAAATATTAAAGTGACAAAATGTCAAAGTGTCCTCTACAATATACATGTCTCTTATTGTAATAAATATATATTTGAATGTAATGAACAGCATTAGGCCAAATACAAGCTATCTATTGTATGAAACTGTTGATATATTTATGCACTTTCAGACTGATGCTGTCAGTGTGTAGGGCAGACTGATGTTTGCCTGTTTTATATCAGAGATGGATTTTCTTTGTAATGACATAATAACAAATAAAGTTACTTTGTTCTGAGTTTTGTTTGTTCTTGTAATTATTTTATGCTGTTACCACATTACACATCTTTTAATAATTGGGAACTGAAAAAAATGCATATGTTCAGAATCTTTAGTTTCTACCTGCATGGTGGCTTTTAATGAGTAAGTTTGATTCTTTTTCCAGACTCTAAATTCATCTGTGGCCAAAAATTGTAATGCATATAGCTATATGAAAACAAATATCCCAAATCTAACCTCATCATTCAAGGGTTTCCAGCATTACAGCCTCATTTTTTGTCTGGTGATTGAAAAATTTCACCCGCTGTAATCCACGAGGAAAATCAGCACCACGGAGAGCTCCTGTCAGAATTACATAGAAAAATATAAAATAAAATCAACCTCAAATTCAATTCGGGGCTATTTGTCAATCCCTACCCTCAAATTTGAGTTGAAACAATCACCTGATCTTGTCTGCATGGTTCTTCCAGAATAAAGATGTTTTCGGTGTAACATGTCTACTTGATGACATTATTTCTAGGTACATCATCATCATGTCTACAGAAGCAGCATGACAGGATAAGAGAGCAGAAAGAAACAAGTCCAGCCGAGCAAACCTTTCAGTGACATTTAAGTGCTGGGGCAGCCCTACAGAGCTTCCTGTCTCTGAATAAGGTCACTATTTGTGTCTGTTTACTCACCAACAGAGAATTCATGAGATCAAGACAAGGTAATTGCTGAATGGACAGTTTATTAAGGCTTGATTTCTTCTATAAAGAAAAACCAAGATAAATCTTCTGAACAGGTTATTACGCCCACTACAACTGTGGTCTATAAGATAATCAATGTTTTTTTAATATTTCATATCAGTTTTATTTTTGTAGTGTTCATACATATAATTTTATGGCTAACCTGACATGTCTCTCTATTGCAGCAAATATCTTCTGACAGTTATCGTGCATGTAAGCCCTGTAGTAAAATCACCACCAGTTCATGCATGCTGAGGCAAAGACTGGTGACTGTGACTCTCTTCGATGGCATCCTTTAGCGTTTCACCTCCCCGACTCTACGCTGGCTGGAGAGAGCGGTAATGGTGAAGGCAAACATGAAGGGCATTCAGCGTATTGCTTGAATCGACCTAGTTATTGATTAGTGCAGGTAAAGAAAAGGATGGTGAAGGACTGTGTTAGAGGTTTGTGGTCATTTTCTTAGATTACAAAGGATACACTGGCCAAAAATACATTGTAGGTTCACAAATTTGGAAATATGGTTGTGAAGCATACTGTTCATACACACACTCAGTAACTTCAGCAAAGTGCAGTACTAGTCTCAACTTAACACGGGGTCAAGTTCTGACAATAATGATAGATCATAAACATTTTCTAACATTCTTCAAAGATCAAACAACTTAATGTGGGTAAACCCAGTTCACACTGTCTGAGAAGGTACCACTGTCATCAATCTTACATCTGATTAAATAACTCAAACAGAAATTTGTGATTTGAGTGTTCGTGTAACCATGTAGCTACATCAGATTGAAGCACAAAAATATACATAAATTGTCAAAACCCAGAAAATAACCCCTTAACATAAGTCTATTAGCAGCATTCCTCCTGCATTGCGGGAATACTGCAATCCACAAAATACTTAAGTGACAGCTGCTACCAGGTTTCCATCAAGTTGAAGGAACCTGCTGGTTTCTACTGAATCATCTCCCTTCTGGCTGTGAAACAAGTGACACGAGAACAGGGGGTCGCTGACCATTCACTAAGCAAGACAGCCAACATTGCTTCACATACAGGCTGCAGGATGGATATAACATTTTAACTGATTTTAATTTCCAATCTTTTTCTTCTCAACATTCCTGAAAGTACTGTAATGTTTGATAATTGAAGGTTTCAATCTAGAACTATTTTTTTTTGCAACAACAACCAAAAAACACACAGAAACCACATTTCATTCGTATTTTTTCTTACTCGATAGTAAATCAGTTACATTAATTTTTAGGTTATACATTTTTAGGCTTTCTCCATGAATATATAGGCTCCTACGTTAAAGCTTAGCATTACGACCAACATGATAGACTTAGCGAAACCAAATTCAAGGGGGAGGAAAAAGCGAGAACAGAGGATTAAGACAGAATGATGGTGACTGAACAAATAATATGAACCCTCCCCCCTTTTTGTCAAACAAAAACACCATAGCAACAATTCATTCAATGTAGCAGTTACATCATTACATAATTCTGATTATAAAACAATTTAAAATGGTGGATGTGACAATTCTCTCAGACTGGGTTGGATACATGAGCATAATCTCCTGATGAAACGTACAAAGAACCATCAAAGACAAACATTAAAAGAAAGCAAAGCAGTGGGGTGTGAAAGATGTTAATAGTACAATTTTTGATTTAAATGGTGAGAGTTCTGGTTGTGGAGGACACATCAGTTATTTCTTTCCCAGAGGCCTTTGCAATTCCTCCTCTGAAATGTCTCGAGTCCCGTGTGACTTCACACTATCCCTGATTTCTCCAGCAGTGTCACTGTTTGAGCAGTTCTTTTGAGAAGTCACCAATAATTAGAAAAAAAAAACATTAAGGCTCCAGAAAACAGGTTTCTGAAATGAAATTGTCAGTAGTAAGCCAAAAAATAGAGATTTTGTTGATCTGAATGAAAAATAGATAAACCATTGAAGTTTTATTATCACACAGTTCCAAGTCCGACATTGCCTTTGGGATCCTCCAACCCTGTTGGCACAGTTAAACCTCTGAAGCATGGCAATGTTGCCCCCAAATGGACAAAAAGGGGCAGGACACATCCGTTCCTGATTGTACTGAAATATAAAGTGGCAGATTTTTTTCTCCATGGTGCAGTCAAACCCTGATTCAATTGGAAATAGAAGGAGGTGGGGGCACGAGAGAGACAACCAGTCTGGTGAGAGAAGAGTACGAGATGGCAAGAATAAGAAGAAAAATATTTTTTTTAAAAAGAAAATAGAAACTAAAGAGTGTGGTGGTGACTAGATAATACATTAAATCAGCTTGTTATCCCTGCACAAGAAGTGGGTGGTACATGAGGCAAAAAAGCACAAGTCTTGACAATGGCAAAGATTCACCAGGATTAAATAGAAAAAATGAAGGGCTTGGTTGCATTTTCATATTCTTCTGTCTCTTAAATCAAAAGTTCTAGTGTAACTGTTGATCAAGCCAAGGATAAATGTCTTCTATTGTTTATTCCTGTTTTGGCGCTCCTGTTTGAAAAAAGAAAACATTTATTAGATACAACAAAATTAAAGAACAGTACAAATGATTGAGTAAGACAGTAATCAAAGCATGTTTACAGTGCTGTATTTTAAGAAATTCGTGTTAAGAATTTTTTACTGCACTGTATGAATGCCAATAACAACAAAATATGACTCTTTACCTGATCCAAACGAGAGCGGTTCTGTATCTGAGCAGGCTCAAAAGTCTGTAAAAAAGAGCAAATAAAAGAAAAAAAGATAAAACCAAAAATTAGTTTCTCACATGTGGCACACCTATTTGTTGTGTTCTGAATGAAAAATCATGAAGACCGTACCCACCTTGCGCACCTCCTCCTCCTCTTCCTGCCTCTTCTCATAATGAGAAAAGTCATCAAAGATGGAGGTGGTGTGTTTGTAGGTGGCGATGATCTTGAGCACCTGCTTGGCCTTCTCCAGGGGAACCTCCTGAGTGTCACGGGAGTTGGTCACTGGCTTGTTGTCGTTGTTCTCCAGGCGGATGTGGCGGAGCTGGCTGTTAGGCACATCTTTAACAAACAACCAGTCCACATCAAACTTGCCCTTCCACTTGTCCTGTGCCCAAACGCCTGCACTGGTGCCATAGTCCACTGGTGAACGCATCTCTGCCACACCACAAAAATGACCACTGCCATTGACACTGAACAACAGATACACAGGGCCTTTACCATTCATTGCCCTGAAGGCTGAGTCCAGCCGCTTGTTACCGTGCTCTGTGCTACACCAGATGGAGTACTTGATGGAGCGATGGATATCGTCCTCAGAGTAGCTCTTAATGATGAAAACACGACCATTCTTCAGGTTCCATTCAAAGTCCTTGGGGTTGTAGCTATGGGAGGCACGCAATTTCTCCAGCACTGGGTGGGACTCTCCACCAGGTCCCTGGCTGGAGGAATTTTGAGGGCCGTTGTTTCCACCAACCATACCCATCACACCACTACCATCTTGGCCAGGGCCACCTTGCCCATAGCCTTGATTGCGATTGCGCGGGGCAACCCAACGGGTCTGGGGCTGTGGGGGTTGGGTGTGGTTTTGGTAAGGTTGAGGTGGTGGCTGATGGTGTTGGTGATGGGGGGGCTGGGGCTGTAAGGCCATAGGCTGCATCTGGGGCTGCACCAAAGACTGGGGCGGAGGGGGCTGCAACGGTCCTTGCTGCATGGGGGCTTGAGGTGGCATGGCATGAGGCAGGCCAAGAGGTTGCTGCTGCTGCTGCAGTGGAGCTGTGGCTACTTTAGTGACTGGACTCTTGTCCCAGGTCCCTATGTTCATGTTGTGTTTGATGGGTGGGGGAGGCAGAGCTCCCCCTGGATTGGGCATCCCTGACTTCACCTTAGCTTTCAACTGTTGGGGTTTGGCAGGCTTGCTGGCAATGGCAGCCCATGAGGTTGGTTTGGGTGGGGGCATTCCAATAGGAGTAGCACCATTCCCTGTTGCTGCTACAGCAGGTCCACCAATTACAGATCCCACAGCTTTGACTCCTGATCCCTGGCCAGTGACATCCCCACCAATCTTCAGGCCAACCATACCCTGCTCCAGGCTGTTCATTCCAGGGGCCTTGTTGAGGGTGTCACTGTGGAAGCCTGTCTGACCATCAGGCACCAGAGTGCCCCCCAGGGAGCTGGGAGGATAGCTGTAGCTGCCACCATAAGCTGAACTTTGAGTCTGCTGGCCCTGGGAGCCACTTGTGCCCCAAGCAGAGAAGGCAGGGTTTTCTGGGAAAAAGTTAAACCTGTGTGGATAGATGCTGCTTCCCAGCCCCCCTGGCTGACCAAACACGGTGTCCGGCATGAAGTGATGGTCTCCATTACTCAAGGGTCCGTAGGGGGTGAGGTATGGAATAGGGGGGTCCCCACCTGTAGACCACGGAGCCTCACTGAGGGGGTATGAAAATCCAATGGAGGGGGCGTAGTAACTGGACAGGTATGGGTCGGTGATGGACTGGTAGCTGTTGTTCTGAATGCACGAAAGTCACAATATAAGTACAGTGTAAACATTACAGGAAAATACACATGCTTTATTTACTTTCAGTGAAATGATGTGGTGATAATCCTGTTATGAATGCACTGCAGTAACAAAAATCATTTAGATAAAATAAGGTTGTTTTATCATACACTACCAGTCAAAGGTTTGGAGACGCCTCAGATTTTTTCACACACACACAAACACACACACACACACACATACATACATACATATACATATATATATATAAATAAAACTGGCCATTTTGTCATGCAAAGAAAAAACAATATTTATATAAGTACTTATAAGATTTATTAATTGTATCAATTTAAAAAGGATGACACCAACTTTTGTCAAAATAAACCAAACTTTGGCTTCATCAAAATACCCTCCTTTTGCTTTAATCACTGAACACATCCTGGGCATCCTAAGCAATAATGAGTCGAAGTATGTGTTTGTGAACTGCTTGGAGTGCATTGTCAAACACTTTGACTGTTTTTCCACTGATACCAAAAGGTTAGAGTGATATAAACTTATTTGCCAATTTAAAATTTGAATAGTGTATTGAAATATCCCTTCCTCAGATATAATATTTTTTCTTGTTTTCTTTGCACAAAAAAATGGCCAGTTTGACATATATATTAAAAAATCTTGGGTGGCCATTCTAAAAAGTGGTGCCGACAGTCACTGTTGTGACAGCCATGATGTTTGTGTGAAGGTAAAGGTATCTTCTCTCTTTGACAGCATGCACCAAACATGTTTGTAGAACATGTAGGGTATGATATGTATGATTTTCTCTATGCTGGATTTATAATGATATGCTGAACAACTTTGTACCCTTATCCAGAAATTTGGATATTTTATTTGGCCAAATATATTATAATTCAAACAACTGTCCACCTACTACTTAATATCAACAATACGTCTATTTAATAACATGATATCATTTTAAACCATAATATCTGGTGAATAATTTTGAAAAAATATATCATGATTTACCTGAGTTGATTGACCAGTGAGGTATGGCTCAAAGTCATTGTCGTGGACAGTCTCCTTCTGATGCAATGAACCATTTTGCACTGTAACAAAACCACATAAATTTAACCATAAATGTAAATGTATGGACACCAGGGCCTGTTTGTGAAGGGCCAAATAGTAGTAGTAGTAAGAGTAGTTTCAGATTTTAAAGTCTTATTTTTGTCCAAGATGAGGATTGGGTCACAGATAGCATCCAACACACAAGACTGGGGTCTCCAATCACAGCACATTTTAAATGACATTAATCATGTGAAATAATGGTTATATCCATCTGATCAATTTATGTTTGATTTCAGTTACACTAACTGTTCAGAAACAACAACTTCTATAGATATTTCAATTATGTAACAAGTCTAGAATGTTGGTCAGTCTCTTGTATGTGTACATCTTCCTCATAAAAAGAAAGCACAACCTACTTCAAAAAATTAAGACAGTAAAGAAAAGGGGCATGTTTTTAAAATTTATTTTAAAAAAGGTAGTAATTTTTTAATCTTTGGTACACTACTGTACATGAACAGGAATAGTTAGGGATAGGGGCCATTAACGGGTAAAAATGGAGTTAAAATAATTCTAAAATAATATAATGTTTTACAGCTCATGTGAACAAGTGATTCTGAAACATGTCTGTGGAGGTTCAGAGTCATCCAGGTCATATTATCCAAGGTGTGTGGTTTTCTTCTGGCAACTGGACTGGTTATTTGGCTTGAAGACGTTTCGCTACCTGTCCAAGAAGCTTCTTCAGTTCTAACTGGTGTAATGCAGAAATTCAGAATTTATACCCCGTGACTCAGGCCTCCACCCTTTCAAATACATCTTACGATAAGAGGTAGCGAAATGTCTTCAGTCCAAATAACCCATCCAGTTACTGGAAGAAAACCACACACCTTGGATTTTTAAACATGATTTGGTTCAAAAGGAAGATGAGAGGATTAGGCTTTCAGGAATAAAGATGCAGAGTGCAGGATTACAGATCATTAAATATGCAAAAAACTGGTGACATTTTCAAAAATTCAAGTTTCTCAAAAACAGGAAATAAAGTAGTGGATATTCCAGACACTCAAGTGTGTCCTATTATCAACACAGCCTGTGGTGTATGAATTGACCACTGTGCGTAACACAATGACCACAACACATTACCCTTTAATGTGCTATATAGATGCCTTGTATTATATTGAGTCCAGAAGGGCCATCAGCTTCTCTGAGTTCCAATGTGTCTGAAATGGATCACTCAGTGGGAACATAGATTATGGTAAGAACAAACAATAAATCTGTTATTCAGGGTTCCAGTTCTTTTCTTGATATTATTTTCAGGACATTTTCAGCTGCTACAGTACAACAGACAAGTTATTATGACATACACTAAATACATCCCCCCACTCCACTATGTTCACACTCGTGGACTAATACTAGCAACACTTGTCAACTGAAAGTTGCTAGATTTGTCTCTATGTGCTTCTTTGGAAAAAAGAAATCCTTACCAAAATTTACCACATTTGATTGGCTGGTAGCGGCCTATGGGGTGCTGTTATGGCTGGAGGCAGAGAGGCACTGTGCCTTACACCTCTTTCTTTCCAGCCCAGGTCAATTTTGTGTATGAAGGGGTTAACCCGGGTTAGCCACCCTGCTTAGTGACCTGGGTCAAGACATGGGTCCAACCCGGGTCGAGTGCAGTGTGAAAGGCAGCAACCCAGGTCGCTAACAGCTGAGGTAGGGTGATGTGGGACTTGCGGGACAAATTAATTGTATTGGTTAGGAATGCAGGTGCACTGCAGTAGTGAAACCGTAGCTTGTAAACAAACTTTGACCAAAAAGTGTGGACATGTGGCAAGATGACAAGATCTAGGAGCTCCTCACTATACACTGAGAGGACAAAAGCACCAGCCAGATAACCAGATCGGTGAGGGACAACATCATGTATGCCAAGATAGCGAAGCCCCGAAAACAGATGACCATTTAACTTAAGGCACTGAAAAAACAGTACACAAAGATCCACGACCACAACAAAAACAGGAGCAGTGTTGGGTCTACAAACTGGCTGTACTACGAGATATGTCACAGGATTTTTGGACACGCAGCTCTCGCCAATGCTGGGCATCTCTCCTCTAGTTCCACATGGCAGGTCAGAGAAGAAACACCATTGCCTAATGCAGGGGTGTCCAATCATTGCCACAAAGGGCCGAGACACTGCATATTTTCTTTCCAACCAGTCTCTTCAGTAGGTGATTTCACT
>JAQQAE010005169.1:0-17918 GCA_029823295.1 Pseudamia nigra | reverse complement strand
TTTTTGCTTAGTTAAATCCAGGTGGCGTCTTTTTTTTTTTTTTTTTTTTTTTGGCCAGGCCGTGTATGTCCTGTTTTGATGATTTTCTGTTTATGCATGATTTTGTATTTTTTCCCCCTTTTTTACTGTTATTTATCGTGGCATATAAATTGTACTTGATTTTTTTCAGGTCATCCACATCCATACTTCAATGAGCGCCATAAAATCACAGCCTGTTTCATGTGCTGGACTTTTGGTGACTTTACTCATCTGCTCATTGTTGCCACTCATGCTAAAATGACCCGTCATAACTAATTATTAACTGTATATGCCATTACATATAGGCATTTCATTTTTATGAGATTAATTTCTCAAATGCCATCTGTTGATGAAAATAGCAACATATGAGAGTGATCAAGGCACTGAATCAGAGTGTTGTGTAGCTAACTGAGCAGCCTTGAACATGTCAGGCCCTAATATACTGTAGTTTCACATCTTGGATTGAGTGGCCCCTTGTGATAGTTGGGGCACAGCAGCAAAGTTTGTCTCCTAAAGTCACATCAGCAAAATGTACTTAATTGAACAAGTGTTTTAAAACAGAATTGCAGCTAAGCTACAAATGATAAAATGACAAAAGTTCTATTAGCCAAAACACCCAGACACAAATATATGACATCGTAATTGAAAAAATTTCTCATATTATTGTTGTGTTCTTGTGGGTATTATTTTTCTGTTTTTTGGTTCTTTTTTTGCATACACTATTCAAAGAAGGTCATTTTGGCACAAAGATTTTCATGAAAATGCTGTTTGCAACTATTTTATCCTGTGTCATAATGCTTTTCTTTGTTGCTCACATGTTGACCACATCTGACCCTTAGAGCTACCTGGCAGGAAGACAGACCTGTCCGAGTAAATGCATGTGTTTCATAGTGAAATGAGGTCTTCAAACCATCCTATTGCTTTCGACATTAAATCTTTCTCTTTCAATCTGCAATGTTTCTTGGCCCTATATCAAGGCAATATTTGTGGTACAACATTGTTTTTTTTAACCAATTCATATGATGAAAGGGAACTGAAATCCAAGTTGAATTGTATGGGATGTTTGCATCAAAACAAGTTTCTCATATGTCGAACATCACTAACATCCTTTCTTTGTCATTGCAGTAAAAAGAAAAATCAGTTAATTACACCAATTTACTGTGGGTCTTTCATCAACAGTTTATAAGCTTTTTAAGAATATCTTCCAAATACTTCAAACAGTTTAATATTTATTTCATTTTAAGTGGCTGTCTTCATAAATAATCTGGTGTCCTGGCCTGAAAAGAAAAGTCAGTATTTGTATGACTTCACTGCATATGTTTCAAATCCTGAAACAAACCTGAAATTACACCAAGGTATTTCTCCATGTAGGGCCTTCAGATGTTCAGCACTGCCGACTTGTTCTTGGTCCAACACCTACTCCCCAGTGTTCTTAAAACCGTTTTCATGTTTCCTTGAGAGAACTTGGGGCTTTTCACCTTGTGCATGACATCTACCATCCTGATGGTTTGTCTCTGTAAACCTGTTCAGACTTTCATCTAATCTCCTCAAAGCGCGGATGGGGCTCAACCACTGGCTTAAACCCAGTCAAATCCACACAATGAGCTTTGACAAGCTTTCGCTCTTTCCTCTTTTTCCTTTATCACCCATTTCATTTCTACCACTTGCTCCCACCCTCTCATTTTTTCCTCTCATTCCCCAAATTTTTTTCTGTGAACTTCCCTGAACTTTTAAAGCTGCCAGTATCCAAGTAAAAGAGACGTTTAAAGACCTCAATATCGCCACATAAACAAATGTGTTTGTTTTGTAAAGATAACACTCTCCAGTGCAATCTATAACAGATTAAAGAGTCTTATACCTTATCAGAAATCACCATCAAGATGTTAAATTTAAGAGATCATCAATATATTATCAGAGTCAACAGTTGGAGAGTGAGAGTAACTTTTAGCCAAAATACCATCATCCTGCTGTAATCACATTAATTTCACCTGTCATCGTTTTGATACGGCACAGATCATTTGTGCATGCTGAGTTCAATGAAGTTTCAGTCGCAGATGAGAATGAATTTAAAAATCATGTGTTTTATGATTTCCAGGTCATGTCACTAACATATGCATAGTGCAAATCAATGTGCTGCAACAGCTCCAGATTAAATCCAAATCATGGTCATTATTTTCTTGAGTTGGCATATTTTTGTGGAGAAATTTCACCATTTTTTGACTATACTGATGTCGGCTGTATGTAAGATATTGAAACAAGGATATTTACACAGATTAGAGATTTGAATATATCCAAGTCCAGTTTTATTTTTCTTTATTGTGTATCTTGTTTGGGCGGAAGGATGTGTTAATGATTATCTGTCACGCATACCGGTAATTTGGATATCATCTTTTTTTTCACTCTTTTTAACTTGCTGAACTGCTGTGTTTTTATCCTTTGCGTGTTTCCCAGCTCATTTCCCAGCTTATTCTCAGCCAGACATTTCAGAAACCTAACCTGAGACTTTCTTGTGAAGGAACTGACTTTATCCTGCCATGATAGGGGATTAGCACTGTTTGAGTGTAAGGGAGTGATGTAGACAGGAGAGAGGAGGAAGCCAAGGTGATACTGTGAGAGACTTCACAAACAAAAAAACCTACTGTGCAAACTGGGGGGAAATGAAAAACAAATGTAGATTTAAAAAATGAACCATTGCAAATTACATCTGTGCAACATGAATTGAGCCGCCTCAGCTTTCATGTGTTCATATCACAACATCTGGATCACCCCAGCTTTTAAAAATGCTTTTTCTTTTGCTTTCTCTGCCCTCTCCTCCTCAGCATTCCGTTAAATTGGCTTAAACCCCTCAACTATGCAGGGTGATGTCTGGTTTTTATTGCTGCTAAATCATCAGTAAGCACGGTGAACACTTGACACAACAGCCTTGTACTTGCCAACAGATGTGCAGCTCAGATGATTTTCATGAACACATTTTAATTCCCATGGATTTAAATAGTTGTTGCTTTTTTTTTTCTAACATTTGATTGTGAGGTATAGGATGGACTCCTGTCTCACTTTGCCTCCTCAGACAGTTCTGACTGTATTTCCAGGCATAGCCGAGAGTAATATTTATTTTGTCCTGCATTTCCCTCTCACTTCCAGGTGACCAAGGAGGATTTCATGAGTTTTGAGTACATTCTCTGCATGGATGAGTCCAATATAAGGTAGTAATGTAAGCCAGCTACAACAGTGTTTATTTCTTTAAGTTAATGTTAGCTTAGCTGCTGTTGAAAACATTGGTGCCTCATCTTTCTGATCAATAATTGAGATCCAAAAACATTTTGCCTCAAGCAGGGTCAAAAAGGCTACCCCACAGACTGTCTCACGAGTGGTCTGTGCTACCCTTTCACATACAAATATAAGTCACAGTAACGTTGAGCTAAAAGTAACGTGTAGGTGAATGCCTCTGTTTAATGAGCAATATCCTTCCTTAAGCTCTTTCCAAAGGTCAAGGGAAAGGATATTTTTTGCTACTTTGAACGTTTAGGGATCATTTTGAGATCACATGCCCATGGCAGATCTGATCTGTAAGCAGCTTACCGAGTTCTTTGGATGCCTAGTCTTTGCTCTTTGGGCAGTTTTTTTCTCCATTCTCCCACTTATTTTTTTCTCAACAAGTGTTGAGCTGACCTAACTGAGAAAATGAGAGCTAGTTTTAGACAAAAGGGCACTCTTGTGATTTATTTCCTCTGAAAATGTCCAGCTCATTGATGTTATTTTGTAAAAGCTAATCAGCTCCTTCGTATTGGGAGAGTTTGTATTTTAAAGGCTGTGACAGATGTGTGTCGCATAAATAAAGTATGACAATTACCATGTTACACAGTGTCGAGTTCTCTCCTCAAAAGTGTTCATGTTATAGGTCCTTCAGTTATATTTACTCCTCTTGCACTATACTGAAGTTTTGTGTTTTCTCTCTTTTCTTCATAGTGACTTGAGAACAAAGGCAAAATCTGTGAATAAGTATCGGGCAAAGATTGAGCTTCTTGGTTCATATGACCCTCAGAAGCAGCTGATCATCAAGGACCCATATTATGTAAGTATTTGGGTGCAGTTTTATACATTTTTTATTAGAAATTATTCCACACTGTACTTTTCCATTCAGAGGTTAAATGTCAAACCGTTGTTTCAGTTAAAATAACCCAAAGTCTGTAAAAATTACAAGTTGTTCCAAAAGCACGGCGTACAATACAGAAATTCATGCTTCGTCAGTTCAACCACAGTTCCATTATTATTAGTCTTTACAAAGTAGGCAATTATTTATTCAAAATTATCTGAACATCTGAAACTTCAAACCTCTGGAAATGACAGCGTGAGTAATTTGAGTACCAGTCACCATAAAATATAGATGTATTATTGCATTTTGGTTCTGACTGATGCACAGAGGAAACGGGAGATCCTCAAAGTGCTGACTGAGGGCATGCTTTTTGCACAATGCTTTCAGGGCCAATTGTCTAAACTGTTTTTCAGTACTTTTTCTACCAATAAACACTTTTTGCAACTAGAAAAATAGAGAATTTGTGTTGAAGTGTGGATGGTAAACAAGTGTTTAGATTTGTGCTGTGTGAAAGAATATTCAGGCAAACAATAACAGCAACTTTGGGGAAATTGAAGGAAATACATTTTGGGTTCAGTTGGAAAGTCAATAACTCAATATATGTTTCACATTTTTATAACATTACAATGCCTAGAAATACTTCTAACAAAAGTAATCATATACTCTGTGGTCTTGAGGGAGAATGTGTGGCTGTAGCCGCATGGGTGTAATATGTATGCCTTTTGGTAGTTCTGTATTTTTTGGAACATAGATACAAAGATAAAATTGTCATCAAATTATTAGTGATGTGTTTGAAGGAAGCAGTTGTGGAAAACCACAGTTTAAGTGACCAAAGTCAGTCATATTAATTTGTCTCAGAGTTTGACTTTAAAGAGTGCGTTGCTATGTGTGATGTGCAGCACAAGTGTGTCTCCATCCCCTTGAGAAGAGGTTAACGAATGCTCTTTACAACCACTGTGGCTTTGAAAAGTATTCGGATCACTTCACAGTATTGGACTGGGGTGGCTTTGCCAGGAACCACATGGCAGAAAGTTATTGTTAGTATGTCAGGACAGATGGAGACATGAGATTTCTAGTAACTTTGAATGAAAAACAAAGATCTTGTGGCGTTACAACCACTACCGTTCTCAGCTTCACCTCAGCTCTGGCAGTTTGATCAACCCTGTACATCTGAATGAACACAGTTGTGACCACAGACCAGAGGTGGCCAACTCCAGTCTGCAAGAACCACTGCCCTGCTTGGTTTCTAACTGTCTCTGCCCTACATACTGTGACCTGGATCAAGTGTGTTCAGCCAGTCAAGCTAAAAGATCAAATGGGTAGGGCCCTTTCAGACCAAGCATCCAACCTGTGTCGGACATGGGCTGATTTTGTGTATGAAAGGGTTAACTCAGGTTAACTGACACCACTTAGCGACCTGGGTCAAGAGGTGGCGCCGATCCAGGTTGATTGCAGTGTGAAAGGCAGCAACTTGGATTGCTAACAGCTCCTGCGGGGCAA
Organism: Pseudamia nigra; assembly: GCA_029823295.1. Taxonomy (NCBI): domain Eukaryota; kingdom Metazoa; phylum Chordata; class Actinopteri; order Kurtiformes; family Apogonidae; genus Pseudamia; species Pseudamia nigra. Next base: position 12,307 of record JAQQAE010005169.1, on the reverse strand, counting down.
TGCAAAACAAATGGATTGTATTTGTCCTGACTCTATGATTAAAAAAAAAATACAATCTGCGACTTTACCCACAGTGGATAGTCTGAGCGCCCATTGGACGAATGAGAAGATGCATGGGGTGGGAGAGGGGCGCACCAATACGCATATGTGGAAATGATGTGAAAATGAACAATTTTTTTTGGTTCATCACCATTGAGCAGCTTTCCATGGGGAATGAATGGATTCCACCTTGGATCCCCACAGCTTGGCATCACCATGTTAGTTTTTTGGTGCCAGAAGTGACCATTATTGGACAAATGGAGCAGAGTTGTATGAGTGTGAGGACTCGGAGACATCTGTGAGGGCTTATGGAAGAGCTAAGTTTAAATGCTAGCTTAATGACTCAGTAAAAATATAAATTTAATCAAGCATTGAGCCAAGTTTTGGAGTTGTTTGTCTTACCTATGAACCCATAAACGATGTCAGTCAGAGGCCGGCACAGCAGACATCAAAGCCTTATGTTTAGCTTCAGATCTTATTACAGGAGGGAAAATGTGGTGGTTGACCACTACAATGGCCGTATAAATTGATTGAGACCAAAGTAAGCACTAGGGGGAAAAAAAAACTTCAGAGAGAAGTTCAATGTAGGTGTATGTGATCCGGGGCTTTTTGTTGCCACTTTCAGTGGTCCTCAGTAATATTGCATCTATACTGGTTGCATTTTGCAGCTGTAGCTCTCACCCTTGGTGATGAGAACTGCAAGGGTCAAGAATCCTGATGGAGCACTCAAGTACTATAGTTTCTCCACCAGACACTTCGGAAGGTATTACAAGTTCTTATAGTTCATATATGCAAGGTTTATATATGTTTTTTGTCTGTCTGTGTAAATGTTATAATTGTGTGTTTACTGCTTCCCATTAGGGTTGGTGTGGTGTTGGTATTGGCACACATTTAACATAATCTTATTAAATGATTAAAATTGGAGGAGGTATGGTGAAGGTTTTCCATAAAGATCTTGTAAATATGCCAGCAAAGCCCCACCTACTGAAACCATAAATACCACTGCCTAATGTCTTAACAAAATGAGCACTGGCTTGAATATGCCGTACTGCCAGGGAAGCCACTTGGCATCAGCCTCAGTTCAGTTTACAACTTATCATTTGGTTCTCCAGAGAGAAGACAGTAATTTTTACTATTGTTTCCTTCATTCAAGCCACATGGATCATATACCCACAGCTGTAGGGAAGAACAGTAGTTGAAATTCTTTGAAAAATAAGTAAGCAATAAATGATTAGTGATAAGACTAACGTAATCTTTTTTTTTCTCTCCAGGGAAGTGATGAAGACTTTGAAAAGGTGTATGAACAGTGTGTACGATGCTGCAAAGCATTCCTGGAGGTGAACTCCTAACATCAGCTGACTTTAAATGATCCCTCCAGAGTCCAATAGTGTCTCGCAAGCACTTAACAATGTGACATGGATAAAGATGTCATTGAAAACCATCAAAAATTGTTTCCTTGTAGTAAACTTTAAAGTAGATCACACTGTGTACGGTACCTTCAGAATGATGGTGTGAGGACATGTCTGTAGAGTATGAATAAAGATCATTAATAAACCAAATACATATGAATTTGTGTTGCAGAGTTTTTTTTACTCTTAAAGGTTTCAACAAGCTCAGTGGATGAATTAAATAAAACATTTCCATATTTTGTTGATAGTTTTCCCCTTGCAACTATCTAAGAAGCAATATTTTGCATGATACTGTAATACATATCTATTTTAGCAGATAGGAGCTGCTAATGTTGATTGCTCTACAATGTTTCCCATCTTCATAGATAAAGTTCTTCTGTGGAAATCACTGCTTACGTTTAAAAATGTTGTCCCATGAGATGGAGATAAAGATTACTTTGACCAACTGGAGAGGGTCCATTAGTTGGAGGCACTTTATGGGAGATTTTGGGCAGATGTTGGGGCTTTAACTAAAGGAGGCTGGACGTGGGGTAGATCAGAAAACAATCTGCACTGCATGACTTAAGACATGAAGTGATATAAGCACAGTTTTACTGTCTACTTTTGCAACCTGCACTTAATCTCTGAAATAATTTTGAGCTTTATGGCATTTGAAAAATAGTATGTATATATAAAATTCCACCGGTTAAATGCTTTCTATAAAAGTACTGATATTTACAGTAGTGTGGGATTATATCCAAAGTATGAGAAAGCACAGGGTCCACCAGCTTGAGGATATGCTCTCTGCACTCCTATTGTGTGGTCAGCTTTGGAACGTCTCCATTTAGACATTACTCCATCATGTCAAGTCAGCTGGTAAATAATGACTCAAAAACACTACCTGGAATAGACTAAATGTTACTCAGTGCACCAAAATGCACAAGGGACATTTTTACTTCTGCTATTGTGGCCCTAATACTCTTCACAGAAAAAGAACAGCTTTTGAATGTAATCTCTAAATGCTTCAACAAAAGTAAGATCTCATCCCTGTAGCAGCAGAATTATGCAAATAAATCTCTGTGCATGAGAAGATAGCACTGAATATATTTGTCCGCTTCAAGTGCACTTGTAGTTTTGAATGAAATGTGCAAACTTACATCTGGTACATTATTTTGCAACAAGCTAGACCAGATAAAAGCACTTCGACCTTTAGACATCAATCCAAAACAACAGCAGGAAAATCACCAAATATGTGGTCCCAGGACTCGATGCAGTCATGTGCTCATTCAGGGAGCGGTCAACCTTTCAAAACAAGCTGAGAAAACATGGCATGACAGAACTAGAATCACATTTGTTAACAATCTTATAATTTATTTAAATATATTTCATTTTTAAATATATTTGTTTTTAAGACACATTTGATAAATGCCAGTCAGTTTAAATTACTGTAGATAGATGGATTCCTCCTATGTTTTCTTTTACAGTATGTAAATAACACTCCTGGCTTAAATGGTCATGACTTATGTTATGTACAGTGGAACCTTCTGACAATTCAATATATAAATATAAACTGTACCACACTCAACCAAAATCCACAGGAGGTCTGTGACTTACAACTGCCACTTCTCTTTTAATATGTCTTTCAAAGACATGAAAGAAATGTCCACGTATTCAATAATTTAATCACAGTTCTCAGTGTGAGCACAAAGTGGTGGAGCTATGTCTTGGCTGCTGAGAGTGGGGTCTGGGAGAGTTTGGATCTGTGTTGTAGGTAGTGCAGTAGAAGGGATGACACACTCAGATAGAGCAGCCAATAGCAGAAAATCGGTCACGCCCATACTAAAAATACTACATTTTGATTTTGTTCTTTTCTTAAAGAAATGAACAAAATAAAAATATGCTATCCCTTTTTTGTTTTAGAAACATATTTTTGGATGCCAGCAGGAAAAAAAAGCCCCATGTTGTTTTTTCTCTCAACCTCTTGTTTCTTCTCCACTTCATCCTCGGTTTCCTCTTCTATATCTTGGTCTGGTTTTGTTGCTCCTTCGTGGTGACAGCCGACCATCGAGGCCCAGCCAGAGCAGTGGGTGGTCGTCATCCACACCTTAGCAGAACAGACGCTTCTGAAGGACGATACTGTGCCTAATATCAGCTGGGGTTGGTCACAGAGTACTTTACACTTCTCTCCTACTGTCCAAGGCACTTTTTTCCCCATGTTTTTCTTTTGGACAACTTATGTTTGGCGTCAACCTGTGGTGAAGAATAAGGGAGAGTTAGCACATTTTAGTCTCCAGCCTCACAGCATCTGTCAGATTCTTCCCTTTCCAGAAAGAATTATAGACAATCAGTCAAAATATTGCTGCTAGGAGTGTACAGACACATCACGTTCCTGGAGACATAAAGGCATAGTGTTTTGACAATGAACTTTAACTGACTGATGATAACTGGCTAATGCTTTAGTATTATTGCATGTGGATATGCTTATTTCATGCTTTAGTCCATTTGCATATTCATAAATTGTGTGAGAAATACATAGTATTTCAGACATAGCAGCACCTGTACCCCCTTTGTCTAATTTCAAAATTCACTTGCAACTGTCACGTATTATGTCATGCATCCTCATCCACCTGAGGTGCTTCTCTCCATCCTAGAAGCTCAAATTCTCTTTACATACACCATCTTAAAGCATTCATAGCAGTACAAAAGGTAAATAAATGAGAATACCTTGTGTGCTACCCCTCTGTGCACCGAGGGCTGCCAGCTAACCTTGTGAGAAGCCGTGCACATCTTTTGAAGTCTGAGAAAATAAGAAACGCAAACCCATGTCAGTGGATCCTTTTCACACAGAGCATTAACAGTAGACTAATACCTAATCCTCATAACAAGGACTAATTTGCCACTTACATGCTGGTATTGTGCAGTCTCTGGTGTGGTGGTAGAGTCTGTATGCATGCTTCCTGCACTTGTGACTGAAATACAGTGGACCTGAAAAAGATAGTGATGTTAGGTGATTTCCTCTTCTGGAGATACCTGCAGTAACATTCCTTTCACATCCATGATTGAAAACCATCCGTCACTTCTCTTACATTTGACAGAACGAGCCGTACCTGCAATATGCTGGAGAAATTTCCCCTTCTTTTTTTGATTGTTTGGAAATACTACAAATGAAAGAGAGAAAAGAGGGAAGCATGTTAGTTTTAATCATGCAGGTTTTGAATTATAGCTGGGTTAACATACTGACTATACATGCAGGACATAAAACTCCTCTTACTACAGAATGGAGATGAATTGTGAAATAAAACAGAGTAAGCAATGAACTACCGGCAAAAGGCAAAGAGAACCATTCAAGTCTTTTACCAAAATTAGATATTTTTAAATTTAAATGCTAAAGATTTCTTCAGTTAATCCAACATCTACACACAGTCATAAAATTCATATCGATGGTACAATAATCACTGATATGGATTTCAAGGGGTGGGGGTGATTTGTCCCCCCAATGATATAGTTGATTCAATTCAATTCAATCTTTATTTATATAGCGCCAATCATAATCGCCGATTATCTCTAGGCGCTTCACAATTCGAGGCCTACAGAGAGTGAACCCAACAGAACCACCGAGAGCAAGACAGGCGACAGGGGGATATTTATCAGTAGTCTGTAAATGTGTATGCCATGTAACTTTTGGGGCTCTAAATCCCATAGTTTTGATAAATGAGTATGCTTATTTATTTTTTGGTTTCTTTTGTTCATTGTTATGTTGAATTTGTTTCATTTTTTTCATTATCGTTTATTTTCTTGGTCATTTTGATCATTTCTTTTCATTCCCGGTCATTTCCTTTATTGTTTTTTATTTACTTGATTATCTCGTTCGTTTTTGTTCTCTTTAAAAAATTCTTGTAAAACAACAAACATTATCACGTCACCAGAACATATAATTAGCTGACGCTCAAAACCTCCAGGAGGATCCATACCTGACTAAACAGTGACTTCGTTTGTGGATTTCTTGGAATTTAACTGCATTTCACATGGCTCATAAGCTCATAATACAATGTGAAAACGCCTTCATAGCATCACATCCAGTTTACGTTCCCACCCACATGTAAGGAAGCCACTCACCCGGGACTCCTCTGTCCATTTTTACGCTGCGTAAATCCCTCAGTTCCACCGCGGGGGTCCTCAACCGTGACGATAACGGGGATTCTGTTTTGGCGATGTTGCGTCCCCGGCTTTCCTCCACGTGTTTCACCGCCTCCATCATCCGCCTCAAGACCTGCGTGTCTCTGCCGGACGCTGCTGGCGCCGCTGAGGGCGCGCACTCGCACTGGCTGGTAAACGTGCACATCAGTAGCACCAGTCCCGTCGTGAAGTGATTACGCAGTCTGCTCATCGCTCCCGTGCGGTGAAAAAAAGTGAACTCTTTCTCCGACTCCTCTTGGAAAACTGTCGACACCTGCAAGAACATACCAATTTATCTTCAGGTTCAGTTTATGTTCACCAAAAAAAAAAAAAAACAGAAAAAAGAAAAAAAAAACCACCTGCAGACTTTGAACTAACTGCTGACTGATACTGTAGCCATTGACACGGAGATCAGACTGGCTCCACAGCTGCCAGGTTGTATTCTGGCAGCACTATTCGGTTTACATTTTGTAAAAGGGAAATGATAGTTATGTGTGTTATACATGTGGTGGTGTCGCAATTGATTGATTCAGACAGAATGATTTCTGTGGATGCTGCTATTCATTCACTGCGGTCATGAATACATGCGAAATATCCACATTATCGACTGACCACAGGAAATCATACTGTGGCTGAGCAGATTTACTATAAATCCATTAGAAGTAGGATTTACAAGTGCAGGTTGGGTACACTACTTTTATATGTCTGCTATAAAGACATAACATGGCCAAAAGCAGAAGCACTAGTATAAACATGTTGTTTTCATTTAAAGAAAGACTTTATAAATTCTCAACAAGAGGAATAGGAAAACACTATTACCTTTTCCTCTTTAAATCTCCAGATTCGTCCTGCGCGTCCAACAATGTGAAAAACTTAATAAAGCCTGTGAGAATTCACTGAAGGACACTAATGTCCAGTCTGAAAGTGTCCTTTAATGAAGGAAAAAAATAAAAGTTTCTGAAGTGGCAGAAGTATTCACTGCACATCTGCGGTCCTCATATTAGCAGCTGAATGAAAAGCGTGAGTAAATCAGCTCCAACGTGCGCGGCTCCCGGTCCCGTGTGCGTCCCCGATGAAGTGGCCCACAAGCCCAGCTCACTTTTTATTCAGGCTCTCCGTCGCGATGACCTGTCCCTTGTGGTTTATTCCGTTTCTCAAGTAATAAGACACGTTATTTGCAGTCCTGCTGCAGAAAGTCCTCTAGAGTTGACTATCACTTCACCGCTGTTGATTTTTCTGCGCCCCCTCCTTTCCGTTACTCCATTTATCAGTGCGATACGCGGTTACAGGAAGCCTTTTCTCCACTAATACTTCCACTGAAATTTCCACTAAGTGTACAGCGCAGAGACCGGCATCTTAGTGGAAATGCTCCCATATCCTTCTTGTGAGGCTCATAACCTCATTTAGAGCCATTGTGTGCCTTACATCCATCAGGGGAGTTGAAACACAATTACGCACCGTTTAAGGATGGGTCTTTGCAAATTAATTAGGCCCGGTTTGAAAAACTTGTCACGCTGACTTCTGCTCAGAGCAACAAAATCCAGAGAATAGCCGAGATTTACGGAAAGTTTGGCAACAGGGAAGATTAGTCTGTACTAACCCTCTGTGGTTCTTTCAGCTTCCTTTAAGTCAGGGCGTGCATTTGGTTCCCCCTCCTCAAAAGGGACTTAGGAATTTTGGAGTAGTTGGCTTTATTGTCAAAGTGGAGGAAAGGAACATGTATGAAAACACGTCAGGTAAAGTGTATGTCTGATTAAAAACTAAACAAATTCGTGAATGAGATTTAAGAATAACCGTCTTCTTTTATTCACATTCTTACCACTGGCTCTTTGCTCAAACTCTGCCAGAAAACTCTCCCGGTGTTTTACTTTATGTCTGAAAAAAAGTGACGGTGCGTAAAACGTAGGCGCTGAAAGGACAGTGCAGTGTCACAGGCTGCGCTCTGCTTCAAACTCTACAGTGGCTGATGGGAAACCTGGTGGCTGAGGCTCTTATTTCCGGGATTGACACACAGTTCTTACTGATGAATTTTATCGATCATAAACGATGACAGAAATGTGGATACTCTGTAGTTTCCTGGTGATTCACAGTGGATAATCTGAACAAGGGGACTACAGGGAACGCATCACATGAAAGGTCACTCCAAAGAGACGCAGGGAAGCTGCACAGAATGACCAGAATGCAGCTTTATTATTGGTCTGCTTCGATTATCAGAAGTTTGGAAATGACACCTGCTTTAATTCAAGGAGAAATTGTATTAGAGACAAATTGTCAAATAGACTTGTGAAAAGTACAAGCATACGACCAACACATCTGTTGAGCAATGCTGTGCATAAATCCTTTTATTACAAAGGGCAAATGTTTAGTAAAATGCACAAAACTGAAAGTATTCCATCAAAACACACAGGTTATAGATCAGTTAGAAAAGGTACTTAAATATCTCTCGAAGTAGTTTTTTTTTTGGCCTGTGATCTGTAACTAGTTCATTTTTGGCATCATTTTTGCTCATTGTTGTATTATTGTTAATTTTTGTGCATTGGTCTGAAATGTTCTTGTTAATATTGCCCATTTTGGGATAATTTTCTGAATTTTTTGTTCAGTTTGATTAAATATTTGGTTAATTTATTTTTCACTTTGTGGCTTATTTTGTTGATTTTTATTTCCCTTTCTTGGTTGCTTTTGGTGATCTGTTTGTTTTGTGTATTATTTTGTTCACTTTCACTCATGTCACCACTTGTCTTGTTCTTTTTTCTGTTCAGTTTGGTTATGTGTGGCTGATTTTCTTCATTTTTGTTCAGGATGTTGCTTATGTTGTTCATTTCTATTCCTTTTCTAAACTATCTTTGTTAATTTTGTGTATCATTGTGTCCATTTTCTTCATTATTTAGCTCATTTTACTCGTTATTTTGTTATTTTTTTGTTGAATTTAAGTGTGTTGCTGATTTTTTAAATTAGTGCTCAGTTTGTTACTTATTTTGTGAATTAATTTGTTAATTTTCTTGATTTTTGTTCACTTTTTCCCATTTTACTACTTATTTGCTTCCTTTTTATTCAATTTGTTTAAATGTGCTGCTGAATTTCTTCATTTTTGTTCATTTTGTTGCTTCTTCTGTTGATTTTTGTTCCTTTTTTTGATTATTTTGATCGTTTTTGTTCATTTTGCTGCTGCTTCGGTTAAGTGTCTCATTGCTTTTCTTCATTTTTGTTCTGCTTATTGTGTTCACTCCCCTTGCCTTCATAAAAAATATGCCAGCAAATCACAGACTGATGCATTAACAATTCACTAGAACAAAGAAAGGTGTTTGACCTTTACTGTCTGAAGAAGGATTCAAAGATTCTCTACTAAAATGTTCCTCCCGATGTTCAAATAAACCCAAATGTCCTTGTTTGAAACATGAACATGCAGAACACTTCAGATCCTCCATAATGACAGCTTCCACTTTCAGCAGGGGGCATCATAATCACTGCATCCACTAGCTGTCCCACTGTGACCTGTGGGATTTCTGTGTCCACATGGTACTTAGATATAGCAGGGTTTAACTAGTTTAGACTCTTTTTAACTGTCCAAGCAGCAGACGTGGATAGTATCTGAGTACATTCACTCCATTACATAGGTTTAAAACAGTATTTAGCTTACAGAATACTTTGAATTCTTACTTACTGATGTCTGTTCCATGTTCTCATGTCTGTGATATGGATGGTCAATTAATTGTGATGAACATTTTCCTTTTGTTGTTATAATGATAACTTGGATTTTGTTCATTTTAATGTGTTTAAAGTGAGGATGAATCAAAGCAACAAAATCTTAAAACATTTCAAAATCAAAAAGGGGTTTGTCTTTTATATTGTTTTTTCATCTGTTCAGGTTTTTATCTTTTTTGTCTCTTTGTGACATTTTACTTAAAATATCAGAATATTTATTTAAATTTTTAACAAATCTTGCATGCATCTCACTTCTTAGCTTCAAAAGTGTGACAAATGTATTTTTTACTGAGCTGGGGATTAATGTTAATGTTAGGAGGATGTCATTGTGAATGACCTCTCTGAAGGGCCTCAGATGGTTGCCTCTGTATACAACCAGTTTGTAACAGGAAAAAATTACACTGATGAATTTAAGTTCTAAAAAACTCATGTATCAAATATGATACATTTGGTTTTAATCATTTAAACCTTGACTCAAGACCAAAATTGAGCCTGAATAAAATAATGAATTGACATTTAGCACAATTGTTACATGCAGAGGAGGGACCAAGTTGTTTTGTATTGTGTTGTGTGTGTTTTCTCCCCTCCTTTCTGTCTGCAGGTAACCCCCGAGTGTCTCCACCTGTGCTCATTATCGGTCCAATCAGCCTCCAGCCGGTGTCCCATCAAAGTGCCTCTCCCTGTGTGCCGTGTCCAATCAGGATCCAGCTCTGCCACTATAAAAGTAGTACGGTACTTCATGCAGCTGCCTGACTGCCAGCTGAAACCATGCGCTGTGAGACTGTCTTATGAGCCTTTGTAGCCAGTTGTTAGAAGAATTATTTTTTGCAATGGCTTAAAGGCCTTTAATACATTTTTTGGACATTTTTCATAATATAGAGTTGGTGGGAAGCGAGGCTTAGTTAGTGCAAGTACTCTGTACATTTTCACGTAGGTTTCTGTTATACACACACACTGGGTTTACTTGGTTGGTGCCACACCTTGTATTATTTTCTGAAGTCCTTTTTTATTTTCGCAGTCAGGTCTTTTGTTTCCTTTTATTTTCCTCAATTAGTTACTAGTTTAGGCCTGATTCTGTTATGTTCATTTCATTTTCTTTGGCACAACCACCTTAGCTTCCCTCTCCCATGCTCATTGTTTGTGTTAAATGTCAATTTTGTTTGTTGAAGCTTGTCGAGTTAAAACATATCTTTTTTTGCTGTCACAGACACTTCGACTTGTTGGTTCTTTGATTGTTTTGTGTTATCCCTACTTGTACTACACATTGAATTTTTGTGTCTTAAAATTAGGTTGTAACAACAATAGTTATCAATATTGACAGATATAAAAATTTTATCAAAACATTTTTGGCCACGTCCAACTCCACATCTCTGTCTCTATTGATACCTTTTTATCAGCATGTATTTTAACGTTTGCCTGGTTCTGGATCTGTCACTTCATTTAAGACAATTAATGTGCACTTCACACTGTTATTATCATTTTTAAAAGGAAAAAGGTGCTGTGTTTTTACTCTGTTACATGTAACTGAGTAGAAACTGAGCACTTCTGCACCTGCTAGACAAATAACCATGCAAACACAATAATAATACGAATACATTCGTATACATACAGTTAAATCAAATTTTATTTGTAAAGCACTTTTCATGCATAAAAGCAACACACAGTACTTTACATATTGAAAACACACACCTTTACCCCTCCATACACACCCCCCATCCCTCCACACACTCTTCTCACACACATGCTCTCCCACACAGTCTATTTTTAAAGGAGTAGTATAAAATAAAATATGGCTTGGTAGTGAGGAACCAGTCTTAGGGAGCTATCCACACCGAGAGCCACCCCATCCCATGACCACAGTGGGCGCTGCTACAGGGACCACCCCATTCATGACAGACAAGAACCCACACCGTGACCATAAAGCCATGATGTAGGGTCCTCCAACCATCCAGGCCAGGGTGACCCCCAGAACAACACCCTTGCAGACGGATGTGGAAAGCCCCCTTGAGGAAAAGGCTGAAAGATAAAGACAAGTTCAAAAGTAAAGTCAGAAGCAAAAAGTTACTCTTAATGAGACACTTTTAGGTTTGGTCAAACATTTATATTTCGGAGTATTTCTACTTGAGTCATTATAAACCCCATGGTGTGTTTACTCTGCACACCATGGGGTCAGAGAAAGAAATCTGAATACTCTTCCGTGCATGCTAGTGTTAAATGGCAGCAGATTAGGTACATGAGACACATTTACTCCTGATTCCTTGTGATTTGATTTATATAGCATTAAAGTAAAAATAAAGTAACACAAATTGTTCAATAAGTGTCTATTTTGGTAAATGGCCTGGCCGGTCGCTCAGCTGAGACTAAAGAGCGATTCTAACTGTGTTCTTTGGCAGGTCGTGCGGCCTTCTCTTCAGTGTGTTTGACTGATGCTCCACATTTGGGAAAATTTCTACTGAGCATCATCTGTGTCAGTTTTTGTCCAGTGTTTCCAATTTTTTATTTCTTCTGGGGTCTCTTTGTAAAAATGAGAAGCCATTGCGACACACATACAGAATATAAAAAACGAGATGAAAGACATGAATCGATAGGAATGGGATAAAAATAAAGAACAGAATGAATAAAACTCGCACAATCAGAGTTCTTCCATTGTAATGATTCAGTTATAGTTTAATTTAAACATACAGTATATGATTAGAATAACGTGAACCAACAAAAGTTTTAAAAATTCGATAAATGCTGAGAAGAAATGAATGTTTCCATAAATCTGGGCTATAGATACTAACTGCCATTTCATGATATTTCAAAGCATATGATAATGTATATCCTAACAGGTAAAAAAAAAAAGCTTTGATAAATCCGTTTTATTTGATCTGACTTGATTTCTCGCTACAGAACCAAATATTAACATTTAGACAGAGGCAGTGGGCTCATTTTTTCCCCTCTTCATTAAAATAAAAAAGAATGTTGTTTTTTAATGCTTGAAATTTTGTGTGATTATTCTC